>JANPWX010000699.1:4641253-4699339 GCA_024734555.1 Trochalopteron elliotii | reverse complement strand
TCGATGCCCCAAAAGGCCAGCTCCTCCTCGAAGAGCGGACCGCAGACGTCGGCGGGGCAGTGCAGCTTGCCGGTGCGGTAGTAGTTGAGTACATAAGCGAAGACCCCTGGGTGCCGGTCGAAGAAAAACTCGCTGGCGCCGCCGCTGCCCCGGGGGCTGCAGCCGCTGCCGGGCTCCGGGCAGCCGCCCGCCGGGGGCGGAGGCGGGGTGGGGGGCGGCGGCGGCTCCTCGCCGCCCGGGGACTCGCTCTGGGACTCGCAGGCGAGCAGAGCCAGGCGGGTCCCCGGCAGGGTCTTCAGGGTGCTGCGGTAGGTCTCGTGTCGCGTGCCCCCCACGTTGAGGATCACCCTCTCGTTGTCCTCGAGCTTCCCCATCGCTCCGGGTGGGACATGACTGGGGAGAGCGCGGGAGGCGGCAGCGGCGATTGGGAGGGGGGCGCGCCGGTCGCTGGGCAGGGGGCAGCCGGTCGCCGGCAGGTCCGCGGGGGACGAGCTTCTGCCTTAAACGCAAACAGAAGAAATCGAGGAGAAGCCCCACAGGCACCACCGTAGGAGGACCGTTCCCCGCGGTCACTGCCTGTCCCAGACCCCTCCCAAGATCTCCCGCGGAGCCGCACTCCGGGGAGAACCTTCCCGGCCCGCCCCACCACCCACCGCCGGCCAGCTCCGCACGCTCCTCCGCGAAGGGCTGCGCCGCCTGCCCGCTCGGGGCACAGCTCCGGGCTGTCTCCCGCTTCCCCTGGAAGCAGGCTACCGAAATGGCACTGCTGCTGCTTCGACCGCGTATGGATCCGCGACCGTCCCCACCCCCTTCTCCCTCGCGGGGCTGTGTGAACCGAGCTGATGGAACAGAAAGTGTACAGTTAATTATTTAATGGGCATCTATCTTTTATTATCCTAACAACTTAACGAGGGAGAAAAAAGAAGGCTTAGATATTTTTCTCTTCCTCCCCACCCCCACTGGGAGGTGGGAGGGAGGAAAGGGTTGCTTTTTGGGAAGAAATACCGAGCCCCCTTAAGCGCGGGCAGCAGGTATACCCTGGGAAAAGCTGTCTGTGTGGAGCTCGGCTCGCTACTTTCTCAGACAAATCACGAAGGCGAGCGTGCATCTCGGGGAAGGGCAGGTGGGATCAGCGCCGCCGCGGGTCCCTCCCGCTCTCCCGCCATCCCTCCCGCCGCCCCGCCGCTACCTTTGCCGGAGGAGCGACAGCGGCTGCTGCTCCCGGGCGGGCTCCGGCCCCAGCCGCTCTCCGTGCCGCCTTGCCAGGCGAGACTACTTGTTGTCGGTTCGGGTGTTTCTCCGCGTTCAGGTGGCTGTTTCACCTCCCTCCATGCTCAACTCCGACAGGCGTAGCAGCGGCTCCCGCCGCCCGCGCGGAGATCCCGCTCCCTTCATTTTATGGGGGGGATGCGGCCGTTCCACGTCGGGGCTGGGAGCGGGGACCACCGGTGGAGCGCAGAGCCATGAGCGGGGGGCCGCGCCGCACCGAGGACCGGGACGGCTGTAATTCCAGTGGCGCTCCGGGAAGACGAACCCAAAGGTGAAATCGTACCTCATTTGGGGCCGCAGCTCCGCCCCGGGGCGGAGGCAGGGGCAGCCGATCCGGCCCTACACACCCCTCTGGTCCGGCGCTACCAGCCTGGGGGGCGCAGGGAGGCGACGGTGAAAACAAGCACTGCATCTTTCCGAAAAAGACACCACCTCCGTTCCTGATACAGGGACATTTGGCTCACCTAAGTAAAACACGGGGGAAGGAAGCGGAGCTGAGAATAGCTATTTTTCGGAGAAATGCAGAAAAATCAGCCGTAGCTACAGGTGGCTGCGGAGAGGAGCTACTCAGCCCCCAGGAGAGGGTTACAGAGCGCCCGCGCAGCCCCGGCCGGCGGGGCAGGGAACGCGCGGGGTGCCGGGGAGTGCCCTGACTCGGGGGAGCACCAGAGCCAGCTCTTGCTGCGGCCGGCAGCGCGGTTTTGGGGATCCGGGCTAAGGAGAGGGCATCCAGTTTCCATGTCGGCTAAGGAAAATAAAGAGCAGTGGGCGCACTTCAGGCTTGGTGCACTGCATAGGTGTGAGGTTGGGTGTGGCAGAGGGGATGGAACTTGACAGTCTCCAATAATATATGACGGAAGCCAATACCTGTGTGCTACAATATATGAGAGAGTCCCATATCTCTGCCTCCAAGCCAGCTGAGTTATTTTCTACAGCCTACACTGCTGCCTGGTTTGAGCTGGGCTGGTCGAGGGAAAGAAGCTTCCAGCCCCAAAGAGAAGATACACTACATGAGAGGTGATCCCTCTTGCCGCTTCCTCAAAAGAAAAAAAAAGTCTTCCTCCACGCAAAGGGTATTCCCTGGCCTGAAGGAGGGCAGTGAGTGGAATAATGGTATCTGAAACGTCCTCTTTCTGCATCAGAGCCTTTTGCTGGGCACTTGCTGGCGTCTGGAGGGCAAAGCTCTGCTGGAAGCAACGCTCTGAGGACACTCTGCTTAGACCAGATTGCTTTAACCCAGATCTGTCTATATGTGGCATCCATGATGTAAACACAGACTCCCAAAGCAGCAGCAACTTTAAGAAATGGGTTTTGGAAGCTTTCTCCAGATGTACATTTTGAAGTTCCTAAAAAAAAAAGAGCAAAATCTATCCTGCCAAAGCAGATATAATCAGTTAGTGAAAACCCTTGGAACCAAAATTAATATTCAATTACATAGTTGTAAATGCAGTGGAAAAGATTCTACCGTCCTAATGCCACCTATGGCCTCTCATGCCATACTTGATTTTCTTTGCAGTTGGGATTTTCTGAAAAGGGGACACGGGGAAGGAGTGAGTAAGACAACAGGAGTACTCATTGTTTTCTCTCTGACCTACAAGAGGTTTCTGGAGAAATGCAACACATTAAAGCTCTGCAGCATTCATCCATTGTGAAAAACCATAGGGTGGCAGTAGCTGCCAAAACACTCCACAAAACTGTATCATCACAGAGTACCAGGACTTCCTTCTGAACTGTCACCGTCTGCTCAAGTCCCACATCTGTGCCCAAGTTAACAAGCCAACTCCTCCAGAAAAAAAAAAAACCACACAAAACAAAACAAAAACCCTAACAATAACAAAAGCAACAAAAACACCCTAAACCCAGCCCCACTAACCACCCCCGCAAAAAAACCCTCACAACCCATCCAATATCCTAAGAAACCTGAGACTAACAAGGATGGCAACTCACAAACAAAACTTTAACAGCCATACCTGTAATGGCACTGCCATGAAAAAGGCATGTATTATGAGCAACCGGTTGACGCTTCAGACTTGTGAAGCACGTGGGGGGTTTTATTGCATGGTAAGAATAAGCAACAGAAAGAATTTTTCTAATTGGTAAGAAAAGGAATGGTCTCTTCCAGACTATAGTAGTCCTTTGGTCATATAAAAATTTTCACATTCTATAATTTGTCTGTTACTAAATCTAATGCTGTTAATTTCTCTGTGTGTCATTCTTCTTTGTAGTTTCATCATGTGGCAGACTTTTCAATGAAGGATGAAATTATGTTAGATGTTGACTTTCCAGAGCTGAAATTTTCTTGAATCACAATATTTTACATAGACATAGTGACATTTATGAATTAATTTCCTCCCTACAAGAGTTTGACCTGAATTTTTGCACTCCTCAGTGCTTCCAGTAAGAGTGAAAGCATGAGACATATGTAAGAGAGAGAAATGTGTCTGCTGAGTAAGCCTTGCCATGAAGTATGTCTGCAGAGGGGAAAAAAACCCCAACAAACCCAAAAACTATTTACACACATGCTCAAACGTACTAATTTAAAAGATAAGTGGAAACGTTTCTGTAGCTCAGAATTTAGGGCTTTATTTGAGGAACTGAGTGATACTGAGCAAGGTGCAACTGATTTTCCCTACTGCTAATAATTCCTTTACAAAGGGAGAAGTCCTATGTTATGGTTTTAACTGGCAGAACAAATTAGATATAAGGATCACTATGAGAAACCCAAGGCAATTGAGCATTTTACTGGTTAGAAGCAATCATTCTTTGTGCAAGCTTGAGTACTGTAATGCAAAGTCATTGGGTTACCAGCTGTCTAACAACAAGAGTAAATGGAAGAAGGGATTTGAGCAAAAAAAAAAGCAAATTTGAGGACAAACACGATGAACCTCAGCTAAATCCTGCTCTGAATCACCTTCTGGAGGAGGTCTGTCCCTGTTAACTAGTAGGTCCCTGGGAAGGTTAACCTGGCCAGATAACATCTGCCATCCTGAGGAGGACATGAGAGGTGGAAGCCACCAAGTTTTTCTAGTGCAGATCACTACTTCATATTATTTATATGCTGTTGTAATTGGGAAACTAGAAATAATCAATTTTATAATCAAAAATTATAACTGAAGACAGTGCAACAGATAAAATATGAGCTTTTGATATCAATTTAGTTAATTATTAAGTAAATTAATTATTTTAACTATCCACTATCATTAACATTTTGTTAAACTTCTACTTGTTTCTTTCATGTATTTTGCTATTTTCCCTTATTTTTTATAATCATCTCTATTATTTACAGTTACATGTACTAACTCATTACACATCTTGCAGAACATGGCAGCCACTTTATACTGAGGTACACTGATGATCAGTCAGAATCTTACTCTGAAACTGCAAAAAACCCTGAATTAATAGATTAGGCAAACATCTCTGAAAAAGAACTGTAAGGAGCCATGGTGTAGTTGAATTGGATGAAGCTCAAAACAAAGCTAGCAGAAAGTTGTCATTATTTTTAAATTCCAGTGTAGGATTGCATTTTTAGTTAATGCAGTTGAGATATAAGCTTGGTTTGATCAATAACACAGAATTATTGAAAAAAAGTCTTATTGAGAGAAATAGGAATAAAAGTAAGATTGAACAAGACAGACATACAAAATGTGAAAGCTATGATGAAGTCAGACTACTCTTAGTCCCAGGAGTTCTCCATATGAGAGGCCTTATACAGACAGGTGTGCTTCATATGCTTTCCCCCAAATTTCAGCTCCTTGTAAAATTTTGGGGAATGTGATGTCTCTCACTGAAAAAAGAAAACATGGAAAAGGTCCTTGTATATTACATTTAAAAATAGTGAAGACTGAGGTCTCCTGAGAAGAGATAACACAGTAGAAAAAAAAATGGTGAGCACTTATTGCATTGCCTAATTAGGAATCCCCAGTATGACCCAGGCTATATGATTAAACCTTTGCCTTCCCTAGTGGTGGGGATGGAATTCTAAAGTTTATGTACAGTAAAACTGGCTTTGGGTTTCTCTCTTCAAAAGAAAGGGAGAGGTTGGTGTGTTGAAGGGTGAAAATCCCCCATCTCAGAATTGTTTTGCCTGGGATACTACAAGAACACACATAGGCAAGTGCAGCCTTAGATCACCTCCTCCAGGCTCATAAACATTTGGATCCAAAGTACCTGTTCTCACAGATACCTGCTCTTGCCTGCTTCTCCCTTAGAAACTGCCACTGTTCACTTTTGATTCCAACATTCCTTTAGATCAGGAGTAAATTGCACATGGCCTTTGCCCAAATGTCAACCTCACCACAATCTTCAAGTCACTGCCTTTTTCCTTCATGACCCCGGGGTGTCTTTTGCCCCTCCAGTACTAGTGCCAGAGGTATTAGCAATGCAAGATGGTGGAAGGTAAGTTTATTCACCTGTTTCTGCTGTGATTCAAGGATCTTCGTCAGTGCTGATTCACATTTGTGGGATGCAGATTTTCTCAAGAGCTTTAGGATATTACATTCTGCTTATAAAAGGAGATATTGCCTCAGGCTCTGTCCACACTTACCATTTTTTAGTGTCCAGTGCTAAAATAGTTGAAATGAATTTTTGATCTATTCTGAAAATTTCCTTCAATTTCAGGTAAAGGTCAGTGATGTGTTTTTCTCATTCACAACTAGCCAGCACATGATGCCACTTCTGAGGGTCTGCACCTCTCAGCAAGACAGTGTCTTTGTAAAGATTCATTAGGCAGTGAGAACAGTACAGAGCTCCTCAACAGGCATTTACTCCTTAGTTCAAGCATAAATACATGGACTGAGCTTCTTCCAGGTGCTCTTAAGTACTTACAGAGACTGGAAGAAATAGGTCTTGGAATGTCCTTGTCAAGCATACAGAGTCCCAAGAGACAGGAAAATAAGTGGAGTACCTCCAGACAGCTCTCAGGTACAAGCTTTCCTCATTCAAAAGGAATAAAGTTTTCCATCTCCATTCAGAAAGTGCAGAGAGATGTAAAATGGGGAAATGCCAAAGGCATGTATCTTGTCTTACAGCATGGCCAGCAGAGCCAAGGTAGCGTCCACCAACTTGGAGGAGTTTCTGTTTCCTGGCAGTCTCATGAAATTTTTGGGAAATTCTACTTGTAAAATTTCTGTGATTTTCTATTTTTTATCCTTCTCATTAATTTTACCTGAAGTTTTTGGGCAACACATCAATAATAAAACTTCATGTCAGCATAAAGAGGGCCTCATCTGGTTGCAAGTCTTAAGCATTGACATAATATAAATAATAAACAATCACCTAGACTGCAGGACAATTAGGTTTCTTCAGCTACAGAAGAGCTGCTCTGAAAGAACTAAACTTGTCTAAACAGAAGTGCCTTATTATCTAATTTTAGAAATCTCTTCAGAACCTAGACCAAAAAAACCCCAAACCAACCACAGCAACAACAACAACAACCGTAAACAAAACAAAAATATCTCTAACATCTGTCATTTTCATTTCATTGGCAAAGACTGTATTAAGAAACAGCCAATTTACAGGGGATATGTACCACTGAACAACCTTGCAAAGAAATTTAAAGTGATATTTAGTTTCTAAGTCTTCAAAGTGATCAAACTGATGTGGACATATTTTGACTCATAGGGAAAAAATGGAAAAGAGACCTTTACACTTTTATTTTGGTAAATTAAATTATCTATCATGCAGCATATACTCTATCTACTACCTAATTGGTATTCAAACTATTATTGAACAGCCAGTGTGTGTTTTCAAAAGATTAGACCCATTCAATAAAATATTCTGGAAGCAGTCTTATGTTTCAGTTAATGCTAACTTTTACTAATCTTCTAAAATCAGTTCAAATCTGATACATAATCTTCATATGACAGTGATTTATTTAAGGAAGTCAGCACACCCTCCCTCACATGCTACCAAAATCAATGGAAACATACTATAAGAACTACAGAGGTTTTCAGGTGGCTGACATTGTTACACCTAGTTTCTGTGCTTCACCAAAGTTCAGCTGGAAACCTCATCTATCATCTTCCTCCTTCCCATGACTAGCAATCTCCATTCTTTTCATTAATTTTTAGGAAGAGATCATAATACACATGCCTCAAGAAGGCAGGGATGTGCTTTAATAGATCAGCCTCTGAAGGTGTTTGCACTGATGATCATTGAGGCAACCCTGAAGCAGCAGCGATTTAATTGATTATCAGTGTATGGAGGATACTTTGTAATAATAACTTTCTACTATTGATTCAAAGTTTAATAATTTTGTTTTGCAATGCTTTTGTTTTCCCACTGTGAATAGCTATAGTTTTCCTATTAGAAAGGCAACTCCAAGAGTTCAAGGCACAGAAGTCTCCCACAGAGCATCACTGACTGAGGCAGGCAGATTTGAAATCAGATGCCTGAGCAATGCGGGAAGCAAAGAGGTTTCTTCTTAGTTTCTGCAGTCTCATATGACAGACCCAATCTCAGTGTATGCAAGCTTGATTAATTTTGACTGCCTCCATTCAGCTGCAGTTAAGTTTTAACTCTCCTAATTTTTTCATGCTACTTTGCAGACAAGATTGCCCAAATCTGGACTGAGCTGTCTACTGCCATGGAAACAGAACAGCATTCTCAAGAGATAAACACTGCATCTCCTCTGCTTGTGCTTTGGTCTTGCTTGCCAAAGTTGGAGGTGCTGCTACAGATTTCTGCTATGACCCATAAACTGGAACCATTACCCTACTAGACAGGGAAGAGCCAGAATCACCAGATCCACTGCAGGTAGCATCATCAGCATTTCCTCATCAGAGACAAGGTGCCAGTGAGCCTTAAAGAGCTGTGCAGGGTCCTGCTGAGGTGGGAAGTCTTGGCAGAAATAGCCTAACTGTGAGTTAGTAGCCCTTCCTAGTATTAGGAAAATAATACAAGGTTGTAAAACTGCAGGTTTCTCCATGTTTGAACAAGTTAGATTATATACTTAGTCACAGAGTAAAACCACTTTGGTCACATCAGCTGTTACACTTAGCTGTCAGAGAACGTGCCATGTCCATGCTGATCTTGTAAATATTTCAGCAACATCCAATACCCTTGAGATCTTTTCCCAATTTGTTTTGAACTGCAGTGCTCTAGAAGAAGTATGCCTTTCTTAAAAGAAAAAAAAAAAGAGCTGATTTGGACCAAGGTGGGGTAGCTGCAGTCTCAGGGGTTGCTGTTGCAGCAAATAGTGTTGAGCACACCACCTGGGTCAGGGACAGGAGGTACAACACCAGCCTCAGCCACTTACCTGTCCTGTGCATGTAAGTGGAGATGTGGAGAGATGTGCCTGGACTGAAGGAATGGGCCCATCAGGGCATCAGCAGTCTTGTCTGAGGCCTTGCACACCTCCTGCAGCAGGAACCCAGAACAGAGACAGGTGTTAGGTCCTGGACTAATCTGATCTGTCCAATCATAGAAACGGGGAAATGGGGATCAACCTCTAACATCTGTGTCCCACAGGAATAGTGAATACCCGCTTCACTTTTGCTAGTCACTATGTCTATGGTGATTTCCATAAACTTTTACATATTCAGAAAGAGAATGATATGTGAACTTCCCTAAAGTTCTGCAAGGCTCTGCTTTTTCTTTGGAATAAGCAGGCAACCTAAAGAGCGTGACAGCATAAGAGGCACCCTAAAGCAGCTGCCTAAAGCAGCACACTCCTGCCAGGGACTAACCGAGACTGCCACAACCCTCATGATACCTTTTCTTGAGAATGGGTTGCTGTAACACCTCCATCTCCCTACAGCTTGAAAGCATGCAGGCTAAAATGTCCTGAGAGTTTAATACCCCTTTTTCAAAAAGATATTTTCACTTCAAGATCACAGCGCATATGCAGCAGGATGGGTACAAATTTCCCATCAGCCTCTGGTAAGAATTCAAGGTGCCAGTTTTGCAACTTTCACCCGTCTACTTAGCTTGCAATTCAGACTTTGGGAGGACTGGCAGAGAGACAGAAGTCAATCTGCCATCTCTGTAGTGGGGAATGCCATTTAAATATGCAAGATAGCTGTTGGCAAGGTATGCACAGGGAAGTCCCTTGCTGTCATTGTGTTCCACTCAGGTCCTCATCTGCTTTTTCTCAAGATCAAGGTTCACAACAGCACACACACAAAGCCAACAAAATCCTTCCTATTAGATTTTTTTGCAAATGTATTCTGTCGAAATGGAAGAAGAATTCTCATATCATGTAACAATTGTTTTTTTGTGAAACTTTATGCAGCCAGGAAATATCACATGGGAGAGTCAAAGGACATCTCTAAAAAAAGAATAGCTTCTAAAGACCTGCTTGCAAATCACCTGAACAAAGAAAATCCTCATAATATTTTAAACCCCTACCTATCTAGGGACCTACCCTAGTGTTCCTGCTAGCCTATGCAGAGTTGAAGATTTGTTCTGACTTTTCAATAATCTTTTCATTACTTTCAATAATCTTTTCATACTAAAAATTACTGCCATAGGTACTTGTTAAGCAAGATGCAATTTGAGATGCTTGCTATTACATTAAAAGTGAGCTGTTTATATCATTAACGTAGTACTCCCTGTCTCCCATCCTCATCTCTTCCTGGTCTCATATTCTTTTTACGTTTTCTGAGGCAAGGATTATATCCCAATGTAGCAGTGTGCATTGTGCCTAGCTCAGGCCATGACACATCTTTTAGGCTCTTCAAAGCTAGAAAGCAAATTAATGAAACAGTCACTGACATGTGCCAGCTCAAAAAGATTCAGCAGCAAAAGGGGAGAAAGAGTAGAAGAAAAAATGCAAAAAGAGAGGCTCTGAGAGCAGAGCTGCCAACTTAAATACACCTTTAAGTTTCTCCCACTACTGTGACTAAACGATTGCTACTCCTCCTCCATAAAAGGAAGCTCTAATTTAAAATCTAGCAGTATCATAATTAATGTGAATATTATGCTAATCTTGGAGGAAGAAAAAAAGACCACTGCTGATCAGGTTCATTTACATTTTTTAATAAGTCCTCGGCTTAGGCTTTTAATATTAATTTTGAAAATTTCTTAGGAGGTCCCATGTGCCAGCTGTCACCCTACAGCCACCCAGCCCTTCCCTTAGGCAAAATGCATTCAATACAGATGGGCAAGAAGTCCTATAGTTCATCATCTCTTTTAAAGGGAAAAGCATCTCCACATCCTGTTTCGGCAACAGGACAATCAATTCATGGTACAGAGTGGACATAAGGCATTTCCAGAAGCACAGATACGACATCAGCCTCCATTTACATTTTATTAGATCACTAAACTGACACCTACCATGTCAGTTCTTGTTTGATGCTTCTGAACACTTTTTATCAAGACAGATATTAGAAACCAAATTAAAACTCGGTCTAAACTGAGTATCATGATGTTGTCCTCATTCTGGGTTGATTTTTTAGGCATCAAAACCATCTTTTTCCACCTTTAAATTGCTCATAGATATGAATTAAGAATTCACAGCCTACATTTATGCTGCTGTCAAAAAGTCTCTACAGCCCAAGAGTACAAATTCAATCTAACAAATTATCAAAAAGACTGTCTTTGAAGCAGAAATACAAAGGAACAGTTTGTAGTCCATGTTTATTTGGAACTAATACAGCTGCAGTTTTTAGTACTCCTTTCATTTTAGTGAGAGAAAAATGCAATTAAGCCAAAAAGAATACAAAAGAGTTAGTAATCTTGACATAATCCTGACTAGTGTCTAAAGCAGCCTTGAGGACTGCACTTTCAGGGTGAAAGGCAGTTCACAGTTTTATGTATTATTTATGGTAGTAACTTCACAGGGGAGGAGGAGGAAGGCACTGCAGACATTAATACAGTAGCAAGTTGACAAGGAGGCTGAAGAAAAATCTCACCCGGAAACAGCAGTCCTCCCCTGTGTTTACTGAGTAAAACCTTTCATTTCACCAGGTTAGAGGCAGCCTAACTTAAGTAAAAGAAGAGAGGAACAGGAAATAATAGACATCCTACATCTTGAGCATTGTTGTAGAGAAGCAGCCTTTGGCTTGTCTTACCTGCATTTCTATGTATCAGACTGCAACAGGGATTACTACATCTACAAAGTCTAATAAAGATATTTCAGCTGACACAAAGTATTTTCCATATATTCCCTTTCCATATGGTATCAAAAATAAGCAATGGTAAAATCTATTCTAATAAATACCTGCATAAATAGTCATATTACATTTATTAAATGTGTAAGAGACTATTTACATAAAGTGTCTGACAAAAGCTGCTGTTAAACACCTTACATCTTGGTTAGGCTTCCCTTTACGCTTACCCCTGCTCTTAAAAAAAATTATTAAAAATTAAAATTGTTCAGTTCTTCTTTATTTTCCACTAAAGATTCCATGTTTATGCTGTGGATTTCACTAACGTGTATCCTATGAAGCAAAACTGGGAAGGAGAAATAATACTTCAAGTCAGGTAAAGCTGATGCAAACCTGTTAGGAGTCTGAAAAGAAGCATAAGCACAAAGCTCCCACAAAACTGAGACACTCACACCAGATTTTCCAGCAGAAACATCTCCCGGTATCTCAAAGCATGGTAGAACTTCACTGTTTCACTTCAACTGAAATGATGCAAGAAAAATCAGTTCTTGAGAAGAAAATTTGTAAGTTAAAATCACGATGTCAGCAAGAATTTTAATAAAATCAGGCTATGAAAGGAAAAAGAGAGGGAGGAAAGACTTCTGATAAAGAAGTAAGCTCTATAATGCAAGTACCTCACTGGCAAGACCTTAACCAGAGCACTGCGCCTTATGTAGAACATTGAATTCAACACAAGGAAAGTACCAGTTGGCACTTATGGGAGAAAAATGAGAATGGTCTTCAGTGTGTCCACTTAATGCAATTTTCCTAAACAGCCACATTTAGCAGACTTCAGATCAAAGGGATGTAATAATAGTTTTCAAAGCTGTTACATAAGGGAAGGATGTGATAGCAGAAACAGTAATCAGCTTAAACCATAGCAAGAAATATTCAGGTCAATTAGCAGGCAACTTGTAACAGCAATAGAACAGATTACCTGGGAGTGTGGTGGAATCTCCATCACAAATGAGAAAGTTTTTTTTAGATAATACAGAATAATGGAGTAGAAAACCTTGTAAAATCTCTTCCAGACAGATTTCTTCTGACTTTATGTGAAGGACTAATATTTACCTGGACCAATAGTACAGGGTAGGCTTTGCTGTGTGACTGGTGTTCCAGAAGGAAGAGGGAAGTCAAAAGATATGAATGAACAAAAAATGTTAACGACTAGGAATGCCATTGCAGCTACTATTTTTTTTATCTGCCCTGTCTCCTATCTTTTTCCCCATAAACGTTTCTTGCTGGATGTTAGCTCATATTTTTTGGGTTTTTTGTGGATTTTTTTTGATTTATTTCTGAACATATTTCAGCATTATGGCTGTTACTGAAGAACTTCATTTCCAAGAAGGATGCTCCCAAAAGAAAAGTTTGGAGGCATACCAAGATAGAACTGGAAAGAGAACTTAGAAATCACATAGTCTCAAACAAGGGGCAAGGTATCAAAAAATAAACACAAAGAATATGGAAAGCATCTGGCACTGACAACTGATTCCCTTCTTAATCCACTGGTTTTAATAAATAAATAACTGAATTTTTGTAGTGCCTATTTCCTGTTGATACTTGGATCTATGCGACAAGAATATCTAGAACAGATATCTCTCAAAAGCATATTAAACCTGTAAAACCCAGAATATTATATCTTGATTTAAACTGTGTTTCCACATCAGGCACTTCCAAAATGAGTGTTCTAAGAGAAAAATAAAATAAAGGTTTGACTTCTGTTGCTCTTTCCTTTGGTCATGAAACACTGAGAACGAAGAAGAATTCAAGAATGTCTAAAGGATGAAAACGACTACAGTATTCACAACTGAAGCCTGCAGTTAATTGCTGCATCTGCAAGGCAAATGCTATTGTCAAAAGAAATTACTTCAGGGGAATAATTTTACCACTGTGAGTGCAGGATTTAATTCATGCCAAGAAAAATCATAGGATCCCAGAATTAGACACAGGAGTGATTAAGTGTATACCTACTCAACACAAGTTGTAAGAAAAAAGGATTATTGCTTTAATATACATCTCTGAGGCTGTTATTTTAGCTTTCACTGATATTAACCTGTGCTTTACTGTAACAGAATGGGGTTTCCCTTGTGTGAAGTATACAGCAATGTAAAGCATTCCATATTATCCATTCTGACAGTGGCAGCAAATTTTGATGCTGAAGTCTCTGTGCACATAACCAAAATGCAACACATGATAGAGGAGGAAAAAATACCCAAAAAAGAGGTAGTCAGATACTATAAATTCCAGGTAAACACAACAGATGCTCTAATAAACGTTAAGAAACCTTTGAAAAACAGATCTATTTTTTTTTTCTCAAAGTATTTTTATCAACTTTAGGCCTCAAGTTCCTCACAGTCAAAAAGGGAAACACAAAAGTACGGGAGTCACAAAATAAAAATATTTCATAGGGTCATCATGCAAGTAACGTCTTACCACATTTCTTTCCTACGTACCTTCCAATCTGGTTAATATTTTGAAATGTCCCCTGTGGAACAAATAGCCTATATAGACCTCCTGCATCACTGGAGATGTCTTATGGTTACAACAGAGTAGTTCTCAAAGACAAGATGATTAACAACATGAAGAGCCAGTACTAAACTATCTCAGTCTCTGAATTGCTAAGTATGAAGAAGGATAAACTATTGGAGTAATATCAAGGAAAAAATGCATGTGATTTTCTACCTTCCTTTTTTCTGCCACAGCTGTTTTCTTAAATACCTCAGAAATCGGTTTTAAGCATTTTAACTATGTAGAGATAGCATGCTCAAAACCGAACTAAACCAAAAATAAAACTAAAAAACAAAACAAAACACTTCACGCAATAAAAAACCAAAATGCACAAACAAAAAAAAAACCCAACCCAAAAATAACCAATGCCCATAAAAACAAAATCCCAAACTCCAAAAGTAAACAGCACATCCCTACAAACACACAGTGGTAGATACGTTTTTAATCTTTTTGTTGTTCTGGCCACAAAGATGCACACAATTTAATCACCTGGCAATAACTTACAGAAGAGAAATGAGTTTTTGAGTGTGAATCAGTAAAAATGCCTCCTCTCAGCAACAAAGTCACCCCTGGTGAGGATGCTGTATTTCCATTAGCAGACAAAATGAGGCTACTGAAGGTTTGCTCTGTGTGGCTGTGCTTCAGTTTTTCAAAGCGCTCTTAAACATTTCAGCTTACAGTGTCAGTGCATATTCATTTCATGAAGTAGTTACAGACCTTAAGAATAAGGAGTTAAATCAGTTAACTAATTTCTACTTGTCCTCTGGGAGCCTGCACGTCTTATAGGACAAAATACGTTCACACCATAATGGACTTCTGATGTTCTCAATTACAGCAAATTGCTAAAACTTTTTAGCAGAAGCGTAAAGTATGGTGGTGTGAAGACAACTAGTTTATTCAGCAGTGAGTTTCAGTGAAGAATCTTCTTTGAGAATCCCACTTTAACTAAGAACACACTCTAATTTGGAAAACATCAGCAATTCTTAAAAAGATAGCAAATGTAGAAAGTTTTGTTTGAAATACATTTAAAGGCAGTAAACCCAGTAGACATTTCCAGATGGTTTTAAAGCTACAAAGCATTGATAAAAGAAAAGGATTCACATTCATTAAATGTTCACAAGTAGATAAGAGCAAGTCAGAGCACAATTAATCTGGCCATTGAGACAACTCTTAATGAAAAATCAGATACCACAGACCTTGGTTTGGTTACTTGTTGCCGTGCATGATTGAGGTTTTCAAAGTTGTATATGTATTTTGTATATTTGTCTGTATTGGTATGTCCCAAAACACCCCCACCCTTAATCACTGTGGTATCACCCTGATGGAACCACGCCCTTCCTCCCCTCATTGACCCAGAGTTTCCTCCTGCCCAGGCTGTGCCCTGGTGAAAGGGGAGAACGGAGGCCCAAACCTTGCTCTGCCACATGGATCTGCACTGGAATAAACCCCTTCCTAAACCCATGTCAGAGTCCGCTCCTTTATTCCAAGCCTGAAACCACGCACAGCCAGAGATTGAGGAACTCACAAACTGTCTGTTTAGGCTGGTCTGGGAACTACTGCTTGCCGCTAAGCAGCCACAGAGACCAACTTTAGTTACTGTTTTTCTACTCACAGTAAGCATGGTGGGCAAAACTTGGGAAGAATTTGGTTTGCATTCTTTTCTACAATCTGAAGTTTAGACAATGAGAAACTGTGAGCAGATAAAAATGGCTTTTGTGAATGCCATTAAAAATTCACATAGACATCAAGATCTGATGAGGCAACAACAGATCACAGAATCAGTTAGGTTGGAAAACACTTTCAAGATCACAGAATCCAACTTTTGACCAAACCCCACCATGTGCTAAGTAATTTCTTGGGGATGAAGACTCTCTGGGTAGCCTGTTTCAATGCCTAATCACCCTTTCAGTGAATATTTCTTCCTGATGTTCAATCTTAACCTTCTCTCATTGCAGCTTGAGGCCATTTCCTCTTGTCCTGCTGCTGGTTACCTGGGAGAAGAGGCCAATCCCCACCTGGCTACAGCCTCCTTTCAGGTGGTTATAGAGAGCAATAAGGTCTCTTCTGAGCCTTGTTTTCTCTGCACTAAACAACCCCAGCTCCCTCAGCTGCCCCTCATATAACTTACTCTTTAGACCCTTCAGCAGCACAGTTTACCTTCTCTGGACACACTCCAGCCCCTCAATGTCCTTCTTGCAGAGAGGGGCCCAGAACTGGTGAGGTGTGGCCTCACCAGTGCCCAGTACAGGGGAAGAATTCCTGCCCTGGTCCTGCTGGCCACACCATTGTTGATACAGGCCAGGACGCCATTGGCCTTCTTGGCCATCCGGGCACACAGTGGTTCATGTTTGGTTGCTGCCAACCAGCCCCCCAGGTCCTTTTCCACCAGGCCACTTTCCAGCCACTCTGTTCCCAGCTGGTAGTGCTGCATGGAGTTGTTGTGACCCAAGTGTAGGACCTGGCATTTGGCCTTGTTGCCCAAATATAAGATCTCATACAATTGGCTTCAGCCTATTGATCCAGCCCAGACCCCTCTGCAGAGCCTTCCTACCCTCCAGCAGATCAATACTCCCACACAGTCTGCAAACTTACCAAGGGGGCACTTGATTCTCTCATACAGATCATCAATAAAGGTACTAAACAGGACTTATCCCCACTACTGAGCCCCAGGGGAAACCACCAGTGACAGCTCACCAGCTGGATGTAGCTCCATTCACCACCACCCTCCTGGACCCAGCCAACCAGCCAGTTTTTTACCCAGCAAACAGTGCACCTGTCCAAACCATGAGCAGCCAGTTTCTCCAGAAGAATGCTGTGGGAAATGGTGTCAAAGACTTTACTGAAGTCCAGGTGGATAACTCCCAAAGCCTTTCCCTCATCCACTAGGCAAGTCACTTGATCATAAAAGGAGATCAAGTTGGTCAAGCAGGACTTGTGTAACCTTGCAGTTAATAGAAGTTATATAGACAGGAGGTTTCACATAATTACCACAGTACTGCTTTCATTCTCAAGAAAATTTTGACCTTTAGAATTTATCTTAGATTATCCCGTAGGCGCTCTGCCTTCAGATAAAAAATAATAATGCAGGACTACCAAAGCTATGTTGTTATAACAGCACCTCATTTCCATGATAACAACAAAATAAATTTGTGGCAGATATGACCTATACAGCTTCTTCTGACAGGCAGACCCACTTAGTATACATCTATTTGTCTTGAATTTTTCCATTCAATAGGAAAATGTGGAACAATTTTCCTAAAAGCTTCAGAATAAAGAAATATGTCAATACCTCATTTCACAGTCACTTTCATTCATTAAACTGAGCTACACTTTTATCTGTTGGTACAATTTCCTTAAGTGAAAAAGTCTACATGATTCTTTCAAAAACTAACAAAAATACAACTTAGTATTTTTTCAGCTATTTGAATGGACATATTAACAAGCAGTACCAGCTTCTCAGAATTACTTGCCCTTCTCAGAATCACCATTTCCAAGAACACTAATTAACAAAAGCTTTCCAGTGAGAGAAATTCCAGCAGGAATGGGGAACAAGAAAATCATACTGAGTCAGAATTATTTCTTAGAATACGCATTGACAAAATCTGCCTTTCCCTGTAAAAAAACACATACAGACCTTTGCAGCCCCCAAAGAACCCCTCCAAAATCCCTCATTTGGGGATTTAGAGTAGAACCTCCAATACTTGTTACATGTGAGGCCATGGTCAAACAATCCCAACATAAAAACACACAAATTATTAGAACAAGGAAGTACTATATCTAGACTATGCTAGTCAGCCACAGTGGACCAAAGTTCCTCCTTTCAGTATCCATTCCAGCACTGCCCTTTAATTCCTATGAAACACAAATTCTGTCACAAAGGAAGATTCTTTTAACCACAGACTATAAATTCAAAACCAGGCAGACAAGCTTAGAGGAATGTTATATATTTTAATTGCATAGGCTTAAGAAATGCAGTTCAACATACAGTTCATTTCAGTGACAGG
Organism: Trochalopteron elliotii; assembly: GCA_024734555.1. Classification (NCBI taxonomy): domain Eukaryota; kingdom Metazoa; phylum Chordata; class Aves; order Passeriformes; family Leiothrichidae; genus Trochalopteron; species Trochalopteron elliotii. The sequence goes on along the minus strand of JANPWX010000699.1, from coordinate 4,681,473 downwards.
TCTATGAAAACCAAAGTCTCTCTCTCATTAACTATATATTTTTATCTCTTAACACAAAGAATTTTACAGAATTAGCAAGATGCATTACATTGAAAAGCATACCTGTCAGAACATTTGAAATAACAAAGAATATTTTAATTTATGATTTAATTATTGTGGTGGCAGAGGTGGTTGTTTTGGGCCTTTTTTTAATACTTTTTTGTTTCATACCTTCAGAGTAGATAGGAAATGCTACATATCAGTTTGACAAAATATATCGCTGATATGTTTTAGTTAAAAAATCCCAGCAATATAAAGAAAACAGATATTTAAATATAAATCATTTGGTTTGAGACCACTTAGCAAAATACAGGAAAGGAAGATATGCATTACAAAATACATGTGTGATTACTAAAATATTTGAGATTCAATGCTCAGCTTTGGATACCTGACCAAAATGAAAAAGCAAGATCAGTCAAGACAGTGTACAGGCCAAGGGGCTAAATGCTGTGAACATCTCTGCACTTTCAGTACAGCAGACATCCTCAAAACTGGAAAACAATGATCTGCTCTCTTTCAAGCTAAGTACCAGCATAAGAAAAAATAAGTGAGACAAAGAATGTTATAAGAAAATTTCTGAAGAAAAGCTACAATTCACATTTATGCAGTCAATTCTGAAGCTTTTCACAATGCATCATAAAACAAAATTTTCTCTTGCACATATCCCTTTCAGGAATTTTAGTATTCTAATTCCCTCTTATTTTAAAATAGGACACTTTATTTTAATATTAAAAAATTATGGCTTTTGGTATGGGAAACAGCCTTAATAATTTCTGGTGAAAAGACATGAACTGCATTTTTATTAGAAGAGTGGCTAGCATAACTCAACAGACACTCCATGAAATTTGCCATGTATTATTCTGAAGGCATCTAAAGTTTTCTGTCCCTGAAATCAGTTTAAGACACTAATTATAAAGTAATGCACATCAAGACTAAATCCGCTCTTATTGAATCACTCCTTGTTTAGAAAATGTCCCTTCTTTTTTGTCATCTTCCACTCTAAATTCCCCATGAATTCCTTAAGATACTAACAAAATCATCATCATCCACGATTCTGAAACTTAATCCTTCATAGTAATCTTCAAACTCAGAGTAGGACACTTCACTGGGGTTGCTGCAGGACTCTCCTAATGCTTCTAGAAATGATGATTAATTTCTTCTTCTGAAGTTTTGCCTATGAAAGTGTATTTTTCTATTAAATACATTTTAAAGAAGAGTGAATACATAGCATTTAATATACTCCAGGCAAGAAACTTTCAAATTTTAGCTTGCAAATATTTTTTTCATTAACAAATTCAATATTGTGATTTCAGAATTAAGTCATTGACAAACTTATTACTACCTGTAGAAATTACCTTACTTTAACAGCATGATAGAACAAAGTATCAACAGAAAACATGGAGTCAGCCAATTGCAATGAATTATGAGATGAGGAAAATGTTTTCCTTCAAATGACTGCAAAAGCTGCAAAATGCATTTGTAAACTAAAATTCTGAAGTTATCTTGTAAGAAAGCATATGTTTACAGCAACAAAACTTCAAAGTTCTGGGAAAACTTTAAGATGGAAATTGGCATTTGGAAAGTGTTCTGCAATTTACATCTGTCCTTGCAATTTTATAAAAATAATACTAAAGATTATTTCATAGCATTGAGAAAAAAAAAGTACAAAAAATATGTCAATACAGTACTGGACAGAAATCACATATTGTATCTCTATACTCCCATGTGACTTCTTGTGTCACCATTGAAATCACTGGCAATATAAAAAAAATCCTCTCTTCTACAGGTGAAAAAGAAAAGGTCATAACACCATGGAGACTTTCACAATGACTAAGTGGTACATGGAGGTATTGTTCTTTAAAACTGACATAAAAATATTTAAAGTCCTATTTTCTCAATGGTAGACTTCAAACATTTTTGAGATCCTAAGGAAGAAACCAGCATTTTCTCTGTAAAAGATGACAAACCTGTCCCAGAAATAAATTAAGTTCCTTCTGAATAAATTATTCAAGTGCTAAGCATATTCCATGCCAGTTGGAATCTTTGCATATTTTGATGGAAAACAGTAATGTGAAAATGAGAGTATCCTACTAAGTGAAAATTATTAATATCATGTTTGCCACTGATGAAAGGTGAGAAATAACTGCTTACAGAGGTAAGGAAAATAACTACTCTGCTTACCAGCAGTATTAGCATCTTGAAAAAGAGCAAGTATTAAAACTGTGTGTATGAACTCCATTGCCACTTATAGTCATGTTCTGGAGAGACTCATTTTAAGTCCTCAGATAAAGAAAGTTCCCCTCTGGCAGCTCGAGTCTAAGTAAATATGAAAACAGTTTGTATTTCCAGCCAGTTTCTGGATCTGCTATCTCTGCTAACAAGATGACTTCCATAGTTACAGATTTGAGTTTGTTTGTTTGTTTGTTCATGTGAATTACCTGCCAATATTAGAGGATGTTTCTTTGCACAGTGACATTTTCTGACATCTACCATAGGCACACTCCCAGTTTTGTCGAAATCTAGTTTCATATAAGCCTGTAGGGGAAAAAAAAAGAGTTTCATATAAGCATCTCAGGGGGGAAAAAAGTGGAAAGATGAAAAGATCATATACATCTACCACATACTTTTAGATCTTGTGCAATGGATGATGTCAATTTACCTAATTTATGTAAGGTTACCAGATACCAGAGAATCATTCTAGATTATGGAGTTTCATGATTATTTTACCTCAACAGTTTTCACATCAAATGTGTGTTCTCCTAGTCAATGCAAAAAAAAATTGTCTTCTGTCCTTAATTTCTAGCTCATCCTTAGAATCAGAAGTTTAGCTGCTTCCCTTCTGCCTCCTCCAATTATTAAGATTCCACATCATTCTGACAGAAGCCTCCACACAGCCTCTCCAGTACTGCTAACAGCAGCTTCATTTTCATTTCAGTTTACCCAAATACACATGCTTGATACATAAGGCTAGGAGAGTCAGATCCTCCATGACTGAAAGCATGGAAGTATGTGTCATTTTTCTTGATCTTGATATCCAGCTGCTACTCCTTTGGCTGGTTTGTGATCAGCGTCTGATACTGCACCACATTACATTACAGACAAATAACAAGTGGCATTTCACATACAACATGTCTCACAAATAGAATGACTCTTACTGTAGGTCTCAAAGGAGACAAGTATTACTTCCTCCTATTTCAGGCACTGCAGGAAGAAAGTCTACACATGTACATTTGCCAAAATTTGCCATTTGCCAAAATAAGGAAACAGACTTGTGGAAGAGATAATCTCAGGGTGCCAGATGTCTTAGACACTGGACTGAGCTACAAGAATAGCACATATGCATAAAACCTCAAAATAATAAAGGAATCAATCCTAGAATTTAAAATGAACTAATTTAACAATGAACAGCATGCAGTCCACTAATTTACCTTTCTGTTGATAAACTCATCTGAAACTTTAAGAAGGCAATTTCCAGGAACAGAACTTAAGAAAAATAACAACAAAACCCAACAACTAGAATATGATGAGTAACTAACTCCAAAGTTAGACTGCAAAGTATTTACACTTATAATATCTGCAATAAAACTTACTTTTCTCAAAAATGCTTTCCTATATTCATTCATTTCTCCAAATATGGCATGAGTAAATTCTTCATAGTCTACCTTATCACTCTTGCTATCATCAAGAATAAGCCATAAGGATTCAAAGTCCTGCAATTTAAAAATATTTTGTCAAAGTTCTTCACTATATCCTAAATAGAACAATTGTTACAATGGGAAATTGTACTCTCACAAAACTCCCCAAACTTCTAGATCCAAACTCACTCAAAGATTTGAAAAAATAATGCATGTCATCAGCCGTCACTGATGACCATAATTCACATTATTCACAGTTCTGATAGCTGTGAGCTACTTTTACAGCATCATATATAAAACAAAGAAAAAACCTAAGTAAAGAGCATAAACTCAATTTTTTTTTTAAAGCCTAAAGAAAAAAAAAAATGGGTTGCAATCACACTTGCTTCTTCATGTCATAATGTGAAAAGATTGCATGTTTTTAAATATATTACTTTTTATTTTTAAGAACTTCACATAGAACTGAATGCAGAAATGCCAACGTACCATAAGGGAAAAAAAAAAACAAACACCAAAAGGAAACATGCAAAACCCAGGTATTAAACTAGAGATTGAAGAAACGAAAAGAAGCAATTCCGTAAATTAAGAAAGATAATATCCATGTTTACTGTTTCAGCTAGACTCACCCCTTCAGGCATTTCCAAATGGAATACTTTTAGAGCTTCTTGCAAGGCTGCCTGAGAGAGAAAACCATTTCTATTCTTGTCTATTTGTCGGAAATACTTTCCTAAGCCTGTTATAACCCAAACTCCTCTTTTACTTAGTGTTTCTCTGAATATACCTGAGGATTTAGAGAAATTAAGGACACAACATTTACCTGAAGATGGAGACAATACTTGCTCCATGTTACTTGCTAAGGAGACAATACAGAAGTAAAGGACACTACATCTACATATAATGATGCTGGTTAGAAAGACATATCCATGCATGAGGGCTCCCTCATCTTTGATGAAAGAATGCCAGCCCAAAAGGAAACCATCAGTTATTTAACATTTGAGTGAAAATCATATTAAGGGTATCTAACAAGTAATATCTAACAAACTTTTTTCAAAGAGACCACATAAGAAAAGAAAAAATGGCTATTGCTCTCTATATGTTCAGACTGTAAAACTGCCTACTTACTGATTACATGCCATGATTTAACATACAAAGTAACTTTGGAACATCTACTTCAGAACAATACAAAATTTCTATTATGAGACACACAGTTGCTCCTTTATTCTACAAACTTGTTAAGTACATGTGGAAACGAGAACAAAAATGACTAATTTGGCAAAATCATTCCTAAATTACACGCTATTTCTATGATAGGTCTTATGAAAGTCTTCAGGTAGCATAAACACTTAGGGATGTCTGAGTTTCTCAGCATACTCTGTTAACAGAAGTCACTTGCTATTACCTTCAAATTACTTGTATCTACAATTTTAAAGACAAATAAGGGCAAGGTGAAAGAAGGAAGTTTTTTCCAGTGATGCAACTCAGACGTATGTCAAAAGTTGCCTTGGCACACACAACACTCTTCCAGGTCACACCAGCAAACCTTAGATGTAGTCAGATAACTGAAGTCAGCTTGTGTATATTATGCAAGGGGAAAAAGGGAATAACTAGAAGATTAAAAAATAACACTAATTATTATTCCAACAATTTTTTTCTAAAAGTAAATGTCCAATTCGTTTCTAGTGACCAAAGACTGCCTACTTAAAGCAAGTTTAGATAATGACAGTGAACAGGGGATATTATACAAGCTGTGAGCTGCTCTGATCAACCATTTTTGTTGACAAGGTTACAAAAATAATACACAACAGTGTACAAACATCTTTCCATAATCTTCAACAAAAAGCTGTGCCTTTGTCCTAAAGACTGTAGATAGGAACATGGTAGAATTTATTTACATATTCCAGAGTACACTACACAATTATACTCACGATTTTTTAAAAGCATAATAATAGAGAATATCAAAATGCAACTTATCAATGTATAGAAACAGCGGTCAAAATAAGCATTTAGCACAAAATTAATGGAAGAAATTATATGGTGTTTGTACACTTGGCCAGTAAAAAATTTAATGGCAGTGTGACATAGCATCAGCATCATGTTTCATAATTTTTTCAGAGATTATGTCGACACAGAGATTAACATTTTATTGATTACATTCTTAATTACTCTGCACATTCTGCATAATCTTTACCCAGACTGTTTCTTTGAAGAGACAGGAGAAAGCTTTCTTATGAGTGATCTGTGCTGGTATCAGAGCCTAATAATTCTCTGATAAATATCTAACTTTTGTTTCATTTCATTTGCACAAATAAAATCTTCATAACATCACTATTGTTCATTGCACTGAGCTGTAAAGATAGAGATATGGAAATTAAAATTAAATGGGTTCTGGTAGATACAAACCTTGAATCTGCCTGAAAACTTTGCTGTCATCAACCACTTGCCTGGAGCACTCTTCCTTGAGTTCCACAGAAGAACCTCTAAAGAAGTCAAAATTAATGTTGATTGGTGAAATTACATGTAATGTGACTATATTCAGAACAGATGTAATAAAAAATCCCAACATACTCAACTTTATATTTAATTCATATACTGCCCTTATAAGCACAATATCCAATTGCTTGGGTTTGAGAGGGCACTCACAAAAGTCCTTGCTGACCAGCTGCAGATATGCAGAAATTATTTTCTCACAATATTAACTGGCATCTCCTCTACTAATTCATTCATGGATAATTCCTCCCATGCATAAAATCTCCAGATGTTTAGTTCTATCTTTATCTCATACCACTGGAAGAGTTGGTTAAAGAAACCACATTTAATCACCAAGAGAAAAAACACATGAAGTACTTTTCTAATCTCTCTTTAGAATGCAAATAGCAAAGGTGTAGACCAAAAGTATATCTAGAAATTAAGGTTAAATTTCGTAGGTTTTTTTCTGTTAAGTTTCCTTCTCAGAAGGGCTTCCCACAAACCTTCATCAGAAATACCTATAAAGGTTAATAAAAAAATATTGTGGAAGAGCCTACTGGAAGAAAAAAATACCCCCAAAATCCAACAAAGTCCTACAATTATTTGAATCAGAATATTAAAATTATGGAACAAGCATTACTGTCAACTCTGAGCTGCTTGCTCAGCAGTGTTTTGCCACGACATACTCCTCCTCCTGCTTTCTGAGGCCAAAGACTTATTTCTCTTCTATCTAGTAGGACTTTTCATCTTCACTTTGGGTACCTCCCATTATGAAGTCCATAAAAGCTTACCTACATCAGATCACCTAAACTGGAAAGTCAACAGACACCTGCAGAGGACAACGTACTCCCTCTAGAACACACGTAAACAAAAGATCCATGGTTTGTGACAGAAGGGCATAGCTGCTCCTGGGAACTTGCAGTAGACTTTTTGGACTGTAGCTGAACAGGATTTTCTGTCAGTAGAGTAATGAAGGTAAGAGGCTTCAATTCAAGAGTTTTGCACCAGAGAATAGAGAGCTCAATAACATCCTCATACAGAAGAAAAAGACAGACTGAAATATAGTCACTAATGGAAAGAATACAGAAAGAGTATAAAAAAGGAAATAATCTATTCCGCCACAGGTAGCACAAAATCCAAAATTACAACACATTGAACAGGTCTCCTTTCTGGTTCTTCTGTTCAGAGAAAACACTGGTTGAACTCCAAATTTCACAGGTATAAGATTAGCAACAAATGAAAGAAAAAGCTGTTTATTTGAATGACAGGATTCTGAGATGTAAAATGTCTTACATAAACTATCTGAAATTAAACTATATTGTGCTTTATTTCACTGAAACCTTGCCAAGAGGGAACAATTAGCACTAAGTATCACACAACTATACAGTTCTAGAACCAATTAAATTTGAATTTACTGTTCTATGCACTGTTAGCTTACTATGGCTCCTTTGCAAAGCTTTCAGTCTAAAGGGACTTTAAGTGAATACTACCATATCTGAGAACAAGCTTCATGTGCATAAACACTTGCAGAAAGAAAATAACAGTCAAATTCTGCTAATAAAGTAGTCTTTAGATACTGAGCATATTTAATTGAGATTAAAATTATTTTCTTCCTAATCAGGAAGGGATCAAAGTATAAGATATACGAGGAGAGGCTGGGAGACCTGAAACTGTTTAGCCTGGAAAAAAGAAGCCTTGAGAGATCTTACCCTCAAGTATGTATGAATACCTGACAGAAGGGAGTAAAGAAAACTGAGATAGGCTCTACTCAGTGGTGCCTGTTGACAAGACAAGAGGCAATGGGCACAAACTGAAACACAGGAGGTATATGATTTGTTTATAAAAATATGTGACCTTAAACAAAGCAAATAGAACAACTTCACATTTCAATTCTTACTATGAAATTACTCCTTACCATTCTAGGAAGTTACTGAACTACTCAAAATCCTCTAACATCTATTACTAATTTATCCTAAGAACAGCCTAAATACGGATTCTGGTTTTAGCAGTGTAAGTAATAAGGTATTAGGAGCTCAATTTTTTTTTTTTCTTAAGGAAGAAAAGGTAATTTGAAAATTAGTTAGCAGCACTTACTTTAGATAATTCATAACTGCTTCATCAATACTTATCACACGAAGGATGAGGACAGGGTTCTGCTTAACACTTTCTGGAAGGTTATGATCAACACTTTGGAAAGTCAGATTGGCTCCCTGTTGGTAAAGCACACAGTGATTTAAAAATAGGTCATGTATTTTGTAAATAGAGGGGAAGAGGAAAGAAAGAAAAGCAGCAAACTGAAAGCAAAGAATGCTGAGAAGAATAAAAAAATGCAGTAGCTCTAACTGTAATATCTGGGCAGGCTTGATTTAGAAAGTCTCCAAAACTCATGAATTTGGAAGGAGGAGACAGAGACACTGTTACTGTGCAAGGGTCTCAACCACTTGGACTTTGAGAGATCTGTATATCTTAATGTCAGCCCAGAAAGCATGATTGAAGATATGGAGATTCACAGACACAGCATCATTCCAAAGAGCTACTGAACTCAATGCAGTACATTTTTCAGATGACTTTATGATGCATCTTTATTCAGAACACATTTCCATCTGCAGGCTGAAAAAATATACGACAATAAAATATGAAAATCCCAACAAGGAGCTTTATCTTCCATATTACAAACTCATCTATTTCATCTTCGAAATTCTTAGGTGGTTATGTAAGCAGTTAGGACAGGCATGTGATTAGACAAAACACACTAATAACTAATGTCAGCTTCTTTTACTGCGGCGGTGTCCACTTGTCCGAGCACGGCTAGCCCCGGCACCGCTGCAAGCCAGTGGGACTTGGCAGCCGAGGGGCGCAAGCGTGACTAAGGCACGGAGAAGAAAGGAGGGACTCTCCAGAGGCTGAAATGAACCAGGAGTTTATTGGGTCCGGGATGGAGCCCTCACCTCGTGGCGGGTGCCTCAGGAGAGACCACTCAGCCTCCCAGGCGGGCCCTTATAAAGGGAGGTGGGACTTAGGGAAGGGTTCAACAGAGAGCCAATAGGAAATAACAGGGGAGCGGCTGGTAACATAATAGACGGATACATTAACAATCATGGGGAGGTAGTAGGGGGAAGCCTGGATGCTGCCCAATCACTCGACGCCTCTCCCAGAATCTTCCAGACTCAGGGAGGGGCCCCGGAGTGACGGACAGGACCAGGGGGTTACAGAACTCAGGACTGACAGTTAACTGTCGTTAAGGGATAAGGACCAATCAGGGAACTGTAACTGGGGAAGGGGAGGGAGAAGTCAAATACAAGTAACAAAAGGGGTACAGAGAACAAACCAATTTACATTTAACTTCAAATTACAATCCAATGTTTAACTGAAAATCGCACCCCCACATTTTACTTTCTACGTTTCTCACAAACAAGGTTTTTCCTCTAAACTTCAGATTTGCAGGAGCATGTGAAGAATTTGGTGAAAACAGTCTGTACTTGAAAACTTGCTCAAGTATTTATAAATCATGAACACTTTACCCAGTACAGAAGTACAGCAGTACAGAAGCTGCAATAAGATTTTTAATCAGTCATCAGATTAGCTGGTAGACAAAGCTTAACATTGTTTCATACACTTGCTCTAAACACCTGGTTGTTTACATTTCAAACTGTGGGCTAAAAACAATTAACCTGCAATTTCTTCATGTTTAAGAGATATTTAATCATTGCTTCGAGTTATAATGCCAGCAAAGCCTTTGCCAGACCTTGCAAAGGTCTTTGATCCACTTCCTCTTCAGGACTCTCCTTCCCGAGTGGATCATTTCATCCAAAAAATGTCCACACTGTAAGCAGTCTTGTGCCCTCTAGAGGGAAAACTGCAAACTACAGCTTAATCTGAAACCTAGATTGGGAACCTCTAAAATGTAGAACAAAACAATCCAGACTTCTGAAAACCTTTAATTCAAAAATGTCACTTAACGGGAAGACTTCTGGTCTTCCCGGAAGGCTAGATCACAATTTACAATTCAAATATCCAAATATTACCTCCAAAAAAAAAAGTTTTACATTCAGCAGAAGAATACTTACAATGTAGAAGTCACTAAAATCATAAGTTTTTCCCTTTTTTTGTCCACACTGATGTTGATAAACTCCCTTCTGAATGAAAGGCAAGGCATTTGTCCTCTGAAATAATTCAAAACTGGTACTAAAATAATTAAATTTATTTAAGCTTCTTAGATACAGTGAAATATATTTTCTAAAACCCTTTTTAAAAGTAATTCACCCGACCCGTTTTTTCCAAACTGTCAAAATTCATACACAGTAAGGGATTTATCACATGCAAAAAAAAATCCAATCAACTCCCTACAAGCATCGTGACCATTTCTAGAAGGGAAATTGAAAAACACCTTTATGTTTTTCATCTATATAAATACAATTCAACCCAAACATAAGTAACATTTATTTTGGAATCAGAATGGTTTGAGTTAGAAGGGACCTTAAAGATCATCTAGTTCCAAAACCCCTGGCATGGGGTGGAACACCTTCACCAGACCACTCTGCTCAGACCTCCATCCAGTGTAGCCTTGAACACTTGCAAACACGGGGCATCCATGGCTTTTCTGTGCAACCTGTTCCAGTGCCTCATCACCCTCACAGCAAAGACTTTCTTCCTAATATCTAATCTAAACCTGCCTGCTTTTAGTTTGAAGCCATTCCCCCTTGTCCTATTACTACACACCCTTTAAAAAAGTCCCTCTCCAACTTTCCTGCAGCCTTCCTGTAGGCACTGGAAGGCTGCAAGAGGGTCTCCCTGGAGCTTTCCCTTCTCCTGACTGGACAATTCAACTCTCTCAACCTATCTCCATGAGAGAGGTGCTCCATCCCTCTGATTATCTTTGTGACCTTCCTGTGGATCACTCCAACAGGTCCTTCTCATGTTGAGGACCCCAGAGGTGGACCCAGCACTGCAGGTGAGGCCTGATGGGAGAGAAGGAGAGCAGCAGAATCCCTGCCCTCACCCTGCTTCTTTTGGTCCAATTTGCCGTATTTCTTTTGGTGAAGCCCAGGATATGATTGGCTTCCTGGTTAAAGGGCACACTGCCAGATCATGCTGAGCTTCTCAATCACCATCACCCCCAAGTTCTTCTCCTCAAGGTTGCTCTCAGTATCCATTTTATTTCCAATGTTGCATGCTGTGAAATTTATTTTTTTTAAGAGCTCTTTGAGTATTTCCCCTAACCCACTACGAAATTACACCTGTGGATTCGATCACATATTTTAATTCAATATTCCATTTTCCATAATGCTAAAAACACCTCTTGAGGCTTCATGTTTTAGTATGCCAATATAATTTTCACTGATTAACTAAAGGATTACGTATGCCAGGACTACTGCATTCATTGAGGTATATGGAAGTATGCTGCTGAATACTCAGCTGTGTCTAACAAGTATACAGCTCACAGCTGCAGAAAAGCACCACTTTCAAAACTGAAAAATATGTTTATGCTACCACTACTCAAACCAGAACAGTTTCAAAGATGTTCTAAAATTTAATTCATAAGGAGCTATGAACATATTGCTATGCCATTACTACTTAACAGTAGTTGCCACATCTAAGATAAGGCTAAAATAATTTAATCAACTGAGATGCATCAGCTAAAAGCACTACTTTACACACCCCCTGTGGTTACTGTCCTGAATAGAGCTATGGGTATGATGGTAACATAACATTGCTTACAGATTGTACAATGGGGTTGTGAAGCCACTATCCATTAGCCATGTCAAAATTTGTACTACACATGGACAGCCACACATACTTTTTTCTTCAACATAGGGAGCAGAAACATTCAGTGCATTTAATCAGTTCAAGAGAGAAATCCTCATTCACAAATTCAGAGCATTGAAAAGCTTCACAAAATTTGTGATTACCTAGATATAATCCTACTATCAAAGCGGAGCTTGTTGGAGAGCATGTTCTCAGTTAGTCCTGATTTGGTCCTTATTCTGTGAAAATAATGCAGCATGGTAATGATACCTATGTGCCCACAGATAAATGTTATGTAAAACTCAACCATTTCCAAACAGCAAAAACCATGAAATACGGTATCCTTGGCAACTGGATGAGGAGATGATCCTTTGTAGTTGAATTAGAAAGCAACTCAGAGCTGTAAAGTGTTCTGTTATATAATATGAGAGTACATTCACAGACAACATAGATATGAATGGGAAATTTTGTTTACATGCACTTATATAAAGAATTAACCTTTACCTCTACCGCTCACTGTACTTCCATGAACCAATGCGTTCTCTTGCAAAAATACCCAGGTTGGGGGTTTTTTTACCCACCTAAATATTTTATTTTCGCTCTATTACTAGTTCCAGAAGTGGAGATTTGTCTATGTGATGGATGTAAGAAATTGAGACTGATTTTGTTGTCTTTTTTCCTTTATTTCAGAATACAAAGATGACATTTGATGAGAAAGACTTTAGAGCAGGATTTTAAAATGCACAAAGCAGAAATGCTTGGCTGAATGTTGAGAAAAATTAACAGAACAAAATTCAGACCTGCAGATTCATTTAATTTTATGGATCACAGTGTTTCCTCAGGTTTATTTAAGTCCTTGGAGCAACTAGTTCAATCCTGACAGTCCAGGAATGTTATTTAAATGCCAATAGGGTTAATTATTGCAGCAGAAATCAAAACATGAAAGAAAAGTATGATTATATTGTGAAGATCTACATTCGCATTTACAGATGCATATTTATGCAATTTATACACCTAAGGATAGGAATCTCTAAAAGGATATTGACAGGATTGCAAGCGTCCAACCATTTGGAAAAGGCTGGCAAATCCTTGTGATGAACAGTATCAATATAAACTTAACAATGTTCTCTCAGGTTTTATAAATTCTGTTAATCAATTATAATACGCAGAGAATTCACATAAAAAGATCCCAAGTATATCATTAGGCAAGAACAGGAGAGCTACAAAAAAGGCCTCATGAAGCTGGTGGATCCAAGCCAAAACCAGAACATCTGGAAAGGCAAACACAATTCACAGAGCTAAAAAAAAATACACAGCAGAAAATTTATTTTTAGAAACTTACTTTGTTTTGTGGAGCGTCCTTTTTCTAACACGCACTGGTGCTATCCCAACTCCCAGAAATCCCTGAACGTGTAGACTGCTCTGGATCACTTATAACAGCCCTGACCACAAAGAGCAGGGAGAAGATTGTTGACTATTAGTATGGCTGAATTTTGGGTCTTACATATTTTAATACAGGAAAGCAAACACCCAAGAATAATACAGTAATACAATCTTGCAGTTATCCATTAAGCTTGCATAAATTTGTGGGCCTAATTTTTTGTTGGTTTTTTCAAACTCTTAAGGCTATTTCTCAAAATCAAACATATGCAATAATATTCTGGCAGTGCACTGCTATGTAGTAATGTTACCTGCAGATACGTATTATTTAAAGTATATTTTATACATCTTTATATAAAATAAATCTTAGTATTATGAAGGCTTGTGGCATTTTTCATCATTTCTACTATTTCCATAAATATTCCACCAGTAATATTCTTTAACCATGGCTCCCTCCAATATCAGTGATATCGGTTACTAGCACTGGCCAGTGACATCACCTCAGAATCACAGAATAGTTTTGGTTGGAAGGAACCTTAAAGATCATCTAGTTCCAGCCCCCATGCTGGGGGCAGGACACCTTTCACTAGGCCAGGTTGCTCAGAGCCCCATCCAGTCTGTCATCTGACAAAAACATTGGCACTTCCTCCCTCCAAGTGCTAACTACACAGCTGAGAGGATCTCAAAGTCCCAACAAGCAAAAAAGAAACAGATGAACTGGGTTCACTTTGATATTCTCAGTATTTTGAATGTTTTGATATTCTCTGTATCAGTTCAACAAATAAGCAAAAGAAGAGACCCTTTAAAAATAAACGAGATGCTTGTTATGCTATTGAAATGGTTATCAGAAGGGAAAAAATAATTTTGCATGGCTATTATAATTTTCTAAACTTGCTCTCTGATCTATACAGATAAATCTTTGTACACATCAGTTACACTGATTTAACTGCAAGATTTGCTCTACTAAAAAAAATATTCAAAACACTTTTGTATTTCCTTTAACAGTTTTTTTTCATGCAACAGTTTTGAACTAATCTTTTTTGATTAACATCCTGATATCTGATACCAATTTGTTTAGAAGTACTGGCAGAGTTATATTTGGAACACAAACAGAGAGATTTTTTAAATTAAAACTTCATCCTCATGCAGCTGCAGCACTACTGAATATTGTTTTGACATTATCAACAGAAGGGTTCAGAGTAGGAGAAGGGATACATGGAAAAAATAAGGCAAAGCAGCAGAAGAAGGTTAAACACAGAATGGGCATCCATGATTCAAGATGCACAAAGCTGTATGCTTAATGCAACACCAGAAGTACAGAAACACTTCGACATAACCAGCATATTTTTAAGATCACCTCTGTAATAATCTTTAAAGGGATATGACACAGGCCAAGCACTTACCTGAAAACTGGGGGTTTCTACCCTGTATAGTTCCGTAACTTTAATCCTGCTAAATGAGGATTAAAATTGGAATTTAACATTGTGTTTCATGACAGTCTTGTTTCCCCTCAGGCGATCTTGTCATGTCAGCTCTTAAATAGTGTAAAAGTGTTAATAGAGTTTTAAATAGTATAGGCCATTTAAACTGCCATTGTAACAGAAACAAAGAAAAACTAAAATGGTGAAGTGCAAAAACATTTCAACCTCAAAATCTTAGGATCTGATGGGCTGGAACATCAGTGCAAATGACTCTAGAGATTGTAAACTATGCACAGAATGAAAAATAATCTAGACATACCCACAGATAATTTTTAGTAAGTATAAAGTAACATGAAACTATATTAAACTATCTTGCATCTTCTTATATTGTCATAACCAGACAGCTTGCATAAAGCCCTGAATTATTAAAGCATGCTTAAAATAGAGGGATCTTTCTGCACAGAAGCAATGCTTTCTTGAAGCTACAGGGATAGCAATGAAGGCAGGAGATATTACTGTACAACCTGGATCAATTCAATTTATAATACTGCCTTTTTTTCCTAGGTGCCCAACATTGGTATAATACTCCTTTATGACTGAAAGGTGCTGTGTCAGTATTAATAAACGATTAATAAATATTAATAAAATTAAGATTTTTAGGAAGGACAACAAATATTGAGGACTTGTAATTTATAACATCAGGCATCCATATATTTTCTTGAAGTGTGAGAGGGTTATTTTCAAGAGCTAGTGCTATTGTAAAGACCTTAAAATAGGTTCAAATATAAAATTAAAAAATTATTTCCAGAAAAAAAAATAACATACACGTGGCAATTTAAACTGGTATTTTAAGTTGCATTAAAAAGACTTTTCACTTAAAGAATTTTTGCAAATAGTACTACATAAGACTTCATAAGACTTGGAACAAGACAACTAAAACTTTCTTGCTCTTAAGCAAGAAAAGCCAAACACCAACAGATCTAAATTCGTCTGTAGGGAAAATTGAAATTTTACATTATAAATTCATTTACCTACATAATTGATCCACCATAACTTGTTCTACAACAGCCTGTTTTCTCCTCTCTGCAGCAACATCCTCTTGCAATGAAAAACTGGCTGAGAAAAAATGAAATGTATAACAGCAGGCACTTCAAATAATAAGTTACCCTTTAAGACAGCATTCAGAGGTCACAAACTTACCCATGCCACAATTAATATTTTTTTACATTTTTAATAGAGTTCTATTTGCATAAAAATAGACATATAATATTCTCTGCTACAAACTCAATTTGTCTACGCATATTAGTTGTAATAAATACGAGGTTCTAGTATTTAAGTTGACAGACAAAATCCTTATTTCAGTATTGTTTCCCATACATTCGGTAAGTACAATAGAGCCTGAGGAGACTCACATTATTCCAGGTTTTACGGGTGACACAGATTCCAACTAAGAGAATAAAACTTTACTTCCAGCAATATTTAGTCAAAAAAATTCTTTTAAGACTTAGTCTCAGTTGCTAGATTTTTCTTTCCTGCATGCCACAATAATTTTCTGCTGAGACAGGTCAATCTGAAAAACCTTTCAGGAAATATCATCCAAAAGGGGAAAGGGGATTGAACATGACTTTATTATTTCTATTAGAATAACACTGAATCATAACCTTGTGCCATTCACTGTGTGCAGGCATTGATCATAACCTGTTACACAAAGACAGTCCAGAGCAAGAGAGGATGGCCCAGGATAGTATGGAGACCACCAGCAATAACCAGGCCTCAGTATTTCTCATTGTCTTCCACATTTCTGAACTTTTTTACTGCGTTTACATTCACCTTTCATTAAAAAAAAAGTTATATGTGGGAAAATAGAGATTATTGTTACTAAGGGGGTTTATGCAACCTTACATTTTTTAAGATATTCTGAAACTAAAGAATTAAGATATTTTTCTAATTGGTCTTGTGTGCAAAGCAAATTCTAAAGAGATATAGCATTTGTGTAGATAAAGAACTGAAAAGTTCCCAGGTACCTATAAGACATAATTCCTAATTCTACAGGAATATTATGGGTAGAATTCACAATCTTCAAATAAATGCTGAATGGCACTAGTCAAAAAAAAAAAAAAGTAAAATGAAAAAAAAACCCAAATAACTAATGCAACACCAGACCAGCCATTGGTTATTCCAAACTGATTTACTCTGAGTTATTGATTCTTTAACTGTTGCAACAAATGTATTAAAAAGAATGATATAAAGGAGGACACAGTGATTATATAGTGCAGTATTTGTCATAACATATTCCATGGACCCCAGCTTATAGATCCAAACCAGTTAGCAGGCTGAAAAGAATCTGATTAAAAAAAAAAAAAAAACTAAGAAAACCTTACACCTTAAATTTGAATTGAATATTAGGTCACTGAATAATCTTTCACGAAACATCTTCCATTCTGCTCTTAGACAAAAGCTCTACTATGAAATTACAAAAATGCAGAGGGCAGAGGCAAACATTGAACTTGCAGCAGCTCCCATTGGTAAAAAAAGTAGTAACTGTTGCTCCCTAAATATGAGCGTTCAGAGAAAACCAACCTTCTTCAGAGGTTATATATGACATCTATTGGGAATGGACTGTGAATCACAAAATCACAGAATAAACTGAACTCGAAGGGACCTACAAAGAACATCCAGTCCAATTCCTGGCACCACACAGGACCATCCCTGAGTGACACCATGTGCATGAGAGCATTGTCCAAACACTTCTTCAACTGTCAGGTTTGATGCTGTTTCAACTGTCAGGTTTGACCACTTCCCTGGGGAGCTTATTCTGGTGCCCAACCACAGTGCTTCACCTTCTGGTGCTTCACCTCTGGGTGAAGAACCTTTTCTTGATATCCATCCTAAACCTCTCCTGACACAACTTCAGGCCATTCCCTTGGGTCCTGTCACTAGTCACAACCGTGAAGAGATCAGGGTCTGCCCCTCCTCTTCCCCCCGTAAGGATGTTGAAGACCACACTGAGGTCTCCCCGCAGTCTCCTCCAAGCTGAACAGACCAAGTGACATCATCTGTTCCTCATATGGCTTCCTCTCAAGACCCTTCACCATCTTTGTTGCCCTCCTTTGGACACTCTCTAAGAGCTTCACTTCTTTTTCATATTGTGGCACCCAAACGTGCCCCCAGCACTCAAGGTGAGGCCACCCCAGAGCAGAGCAGAGGGGACAAGGACAATCCCCTCCCTTGCCTGGCTGGTGATGGTGTTCCTGATGTCCTCCAGGACAGGGTTGGCCCTCCTGGCTCCCAGGGCACTGCTGACCTATGCTCAACTTGCCATGGACCAGGACCCCCAGGTCCATTTCCATGGCACTGCTCTCCAGCACTCATTCCCCAGTCTGTTCATACATCCAGGGTTGTCCTGTCCCAGGTGCAGAATTTGGCACTTTCTCTTGTTGAATTCCATGTGGTTGGTGATTGCCCAGCCCTCTGATATGTCGAGGTCTCTCTGCAGGGCTCCCTGCCTCCAAGGGAGACAGCAGCTCCTTACAGCTTTTGTATCATCTGCAAACTTGCTCAGTATCCCTTCCAGTCCTGTGTCCAATTATTTATGAAGATATTGAGGAGCACCAGGCCCAAGATGGAGCCCTGCAGAACCCCACTAGAGAACTTTCATCCCAAATTACAGAAAAATCAAGAGAAGTTCTACTTTAACATTCGACTTTTTGGTAATTATTACAGTAAAAGGACATGTTAACATTGTGCATTCTTGAGCAAAATTTTCAAGTACCTTAAAATGAAATGCCAACAATTGAGGCAACATATACAAAATGAAATTAATGCACATGCAGTTATTACTGCCAGTTTTTTCCAGTATGCTACCACTATCAGAAGCTGCACCTAGGAGGACCTGAGAGTCCTCAAAAGAGACGGTCAGCCTGTGCTGAGTGTTAATGAATAACAAAAGGGCTTCTGAAGGTCCCAATAACACCTTGCTCAGACACCTGCTGGCTCTATTTTAAAGCGTGGCAGGTACAGAATATCTTCTATTTTGTGGTTCTGCACTGCTCCTTTTCTCAGGTCTTTCACCGTACTTGCTTTAGCATTAAATAGATACTCTGGGGATACTTCAAGCCTTTTTTCCATTATCTTTAGCCAATACTATAGATTTTTAAATTTATTCTAAAAATAAAAGCTTAAGTACTTTCTCAAAAGATTTTCTTATCATGAAAATTAACAGTGACCTCAGTAGAGCAACATCTGCATTCAATTCAACAGGACAATAAATCAAATAAATGCTTGCAATGATGCAAAATTCAGTGCACAGTGACAAGCTAATAAAATGAATTAAAATTACTATTTACTTTAAAAAATCATGAATTTTCTCATGGCTTAATATTCCATGAGAAAGTCAGAATGCTTTCAAAATAACCCTTTTCAGCAATACCTTCAAAAACTAGTTATAAAAGCCATCACTCTGCTTATGCAAATAGTGAGTCATGCAATATCAAATCAAGGTTCTTCATAACTGTAAATGATCCTAAATTCAAGGCCTGGCCTCAGATGGGCAAGACTCCTATTGTTCAGTCCCAAAAGGACTATCACATCTATGCAAGAAATTAAAGAAGCGTATTGGGTACATCCACGTAAGGAAAGTTTTAATTCCCCTTTTTGCATGCTAGTGAGTCCATGCTGGTTTCCAGGCTTCAGGACTCTCTCCTTCCCTCAGAAATGATCTGACAAAAGATCAGAGCAAAAGCAATTGCAAGAAAAGGCTAAGGGAGCTTGGATTTGTTTAGTTTGCAGAACCAGCAGCTATGAGGCATTCTGAAGAGAAGTTACTAGGAAAAGAGAACCAAACTCTTTTTGACAGAAGCCAACAGGAGGCAAAGGTTACACACTTGGGAGGATTGGTGTGGACAATAGGAAGAAGTTCACACAGAGAAAAGCATGTCACCTGAAGATGTTGCTTAGAGACTCTTCAGAAGCTTCATCCCTAGAGCTGGAAGACACAGCCAAAGTTGTTGCTGACTCAATCTAATACTAGCTGATGGAATTATGGAATCCATGGAGCATTGAATACAGGCTCGGTTAAAAGCTACATATCAGAGGAAATCATAGAACCATAGAATATCCTGAGCTGGAAGAGACCCCAGGGATCATCAAAGTCCAACTTCTGACACTGAATGTAACATTATGTTTAGGTTCATTCAACTACCTCAGTTATTCTTAGCTGTATGAATGTATCTGTATATATTACTCATCATTTGTGTTCTGATATATACAGATTACTGCATAAAATACAAGCACTGCAGATAAGATTTAAAAAATGCTCATTGGATTGCTCAGTTCAGCTCCCATTGAAAGAAAAGTTTAAATTCATTATTTCAATGGGTGCAATTACATACTAGACCCAAATTCCCAAAGGCATAACTTCTGTTGAACATCTAGGAAGCCATTCTCCACATCTAGGTGGTTAGCAGCATAACATCAGTCCACATACTTACAGCTTCTGATTTCCTTATGTTGTGCTGCATATTATAGGGCTCATTTGTATAGCAGTGTTGCAGGAGAGCTTTCTTATCAAGAGTTACAAAATCATCATGTCCATCTTCAAGCTGTGTACCCTACACAAAAATGCGTACTTTTTATAACTCAAATTTAATGAATTGTAATAAAAACTAACTAAAAAACCCACACGTTTTCCTCAGCAATTTATTTAGAAGTACTACATTCTTTCTTCTTTACTTTTTAAAGTGTCTACTTCTTCCACTTCAAGCTAATTAAAAGAAAATTTTTTTAAGCCTAGCTATCTACAGAAACTGAATTTACAAGGAAAGACTAGAAAGTAAGATTTGTATCTTTTGAATACTTACCAGTTTTCATTCATACTGAAATAAATAATAAATTTAAAAATCTCAAAAATACTGTGTTCCTACAAGCTTTGTGAAAAAACAGCAAAAAGTCAGAGAAAGCAGACTTAAGTATCTCTGAGGAGAAGACAAGAACTCGTCCTTTTTCTGTTCTGCTCAGGAACCTCCAAGTGGAAGCAGAGGATTTGCTGTTAGGTATAAAGCTCAAAGCTCACTGTAGAGATACTGCTTTGTGAAAAGTGAAGACGTTAAATACAGCCTAGACAGGGAAAAGCCAAAGCATGCTACTGATTCTAACAGACTTGTAAACCAGTCCCAGGGTACTACAGAAATATTTCCTACATGGACAATATGAAAAAAAAAAGGATAGAATAAATTTTTACAGAACTCAAGAAGGAGGTAGTATAACAAAGAAATCAAAAGGGTAAGTTTTGTTAGCAATCTCCACCATGAGCACCTTCTTTTCAGAAAAGAAAAGTTGTTACAAGTTCCACTAATCAAGCAAAACAAGTGTATTGAAATATTTTGATCTATTCATCTAATCAGGTAGAGATAATACTTAACATAAAAATTTTTTTCTGATAGACATCATATTAAAATCAGTGAGAAGAATTAACACACATGCTCCCAGTGCTTAGCAAGTATCTTTCTAGAACCCAAAATCAGCAGGAAAAAAAGCCAGTCGTGCTTTTTCTCTCCCAGCATACATTTGCCATCTATTTCTTAATTTTCAGATTAACTTGGCTCCTCCTGTAAATACCCTTTTCATGGGCTTACCGTAGTGCATATAAAGGAGTCACTCCTTGAAAAACAGATGATAGGAGTGGCAGACCAGTACATTAGAGTGGAATCATTAGAAAAGAAAAAAAAAAAAAAGAAAAAAACTCCTCCAGAACAGAAAATCTTATCTGCCACCAAACATAAAACTAAACCACAATACTTCAACTTTATTTTCATTCACCTCTTATTCACAGAATGTTTAATAATAGTTTTTTTCAGGTTCTCCTTTACCTGATTACTAGAAGCACAGCTGTGAGGAGAAAGCTCTTTTAAAGCTGTCTACAATAGGTGAAACAATCTTTCTTTTGAAAAACCTTCCCTTTTTATTCTACTGTATGTAAACAAAGTAAATTCAGTAAACTCATAGTTATTCATCACAAAGCTTTTCTCTGAAAAGCAACGAGCACAATATGTTCCATCAACATTTGCATACTTAACTTTCCATTAAGATTCCTAAATGGTCATCTACCCTCAGCAGAATCTAGCATTCAACCAGTCCTCACAGCTGTTGCTTACTTAGGTTTCCTGCCTCCTTACACCTACAATGATGCATCTTTCCCTGTTCAACCACTCTCCTCTGCCATCTCTTCCAAACAAGATGAAAGTTAGGTTTTTTCAACCCTTTGTTTTCCAGCTTCTCTCCACCGATCTTCCCTTTTTTGCACCTTAATTTAAAAACATGAAAGAAACCTGACAGAATTAGTACAGCTTGCAGTCCAACTGTACTGAATCTTATAGAGCATCAAAGCAAAAAGTACAGATAGTATCTTTCATTGTTTTAACCCTATATTCCTTTGTATTTTCAGTGTTAATAATTCTCTAAGGAACAGATTAAATCTTTCATTTCTCCTTTTTTAAGTCCTATATCCAGTCCCAATTAACAGAATAGGAATTAAAATACTTCCAGATTTAAAAAATAAAAAAGCTTGAATGAATTTCTGGTTTTGGAAATAACACTTTACCAAGATCTTCCTGCTGTGTCTCCTCTATTTATAGGCTGTAAGTTCTTCCTTATCAATCTGCTAATCTTCATGCTCAGGCTAGAAATGCACTAGGAAGGCCAGTGTTACTTTCCTTACCAGAGAACACAACCATACATAAATTCTCAGAGCACTCTGGTTTCTCGCTCTGCAACAACTGAAACAACCTTCCTACAGTTTATTTTCTCCTCAACATTAGATACTTAAATGACATGTTTTTATTTCTTTACAATAAAACCATGAAATTAATGACACACATGTGCAAACCTTTCCAAACAGCGTAATTAAATAGTGATGTACATTAGCAATTCAAAAACACAATTTCTACTTTGCCAGCTACCTTTATTGAAGTGTCTGGACACTGGAGGTGGTCTTTTTTCTTTTCTGCATTTTTTTGAGGATGCTGCTTATATTCTTCATTCGTACCTGCTTCATACTGACCATGCTTCAGTTTGGATCTGTCTGTGGGGGATGGCAGATTTTCTGGTCTTGTCTTCTGATCCAAAACAGAATGTTAAAGCAATGCGTAATCAATATAAAAGCCTCTGGCTGGTCTATTGAATGGGAACAGCATTTTTTTTAGTTCCTATCCAGTATAATGTCTGAAACTTCTTGACATGATGCTTCAAATTAAGAAAAAATGCAAACAGAACTGCATATTCAGGCTTAATTTCCATTAAGTTCTTAAAATTCTACCATTTTAAAGTCTAAAAAATACACAGTCATATGGCTTTACATCACTTTTAAAGAAAGAAGTCAGATTCAGTGGTTCTGCCTTATCACTAAAATGGAAATACTGACATTTGATTTTTAGATGGCTAAAAATAGATTGATAGATGGTTTTTGGTCAGAAGTTCCAACACTCTTGTGTGGAAAATGAGAAATAGGACACTGTTCCTTAGGAAAACATCAGCTGAACAGCTAAGTACCTTTCTAACCTTATATCCATTTCAGGGCTCTGCACAGCATAGGCTGGGATCAGTAGAAAGGGCAGCAATGACAGAAGTCCAAGATTCCATTCTCTTCTGTCTCCCTGAGTAACTAAAACCTTCAATATTTAAGTTATATTCCTTCAGTGCTAACAAAAGTAAGGTGGCCTTCTCTAGCATCTCTACTCAACACTTGCAACTCATATTGCAACAGTGTTACAGTCCTGCTCTAGAAAACCATTTCTCAAAAACCAAAAAGATTTATGTTTTTGAAGAGACAACTTCCTCCTTCAAAAGAGGATTTACATCCCTTTCCTGGTTAATTCCTGAATTATAAGAGTATATTTAATTTTTTCTTCCAAAAGTGACCTATTTTAGGAAGATTTACTTACACAGCTACTGGAGAAGCTGGAATCTATTTGGCTCAAGGAAAGCTTGGTAAAGCCCCAAAGCAAAAAATGCAGAAATAAAGGCTGCTCAGAGGAATACATTAAAATATTTTAAAACAGCTTGAAAATCTTCACCGTAAAAACACAATGATGGGGAGCAAGTAAGGCATAAAAGGGAGAGAGGAAGAGGGAGAAAGGGAGACAGAGGGAGAGAGAGGGAGAGAGAGAGAGAAGGGTAAGTAAACAAAAGATACATTCCCATGCATTGAGCACTCAGTATTTAAGACATAATGAAGGCAGAAAGGAAGCAAGAAGAGATAAATGAAAGCAGAAAAGAGAGACTAAACAAAGGCAGAAAGACCCTGAGAAAAAAAGCCACACCAACCTTCCATTAGCACTCCTGCAGCTTGACAGTTATACATATGAACTTTGTTTAAAAAAATGATAAAGCAAGCAGTGTAATTATAAGCATCCAGAACCAAAAAGGCTCTAACAGCTGAAGCATGCCTGCACTGCACATTTACAAGGCAGCAGAAAGGAAAACAACCTATCTGTAGTTACACATTCACAGTTACATCTTGAGACATGTATAAATACCTACGTTGGGCACATATTCTAAAAACTAGTACATTCTTGGCACATTATTTTAAAAAGACAAAAAAACCCACTTACCATTTCAGCTTTTACTTAAATGAAATTGTTTTTCAAGTAGAGAATCAATTTGCTTATATAGGGAAACATACAAAATAGTGATCTTGGCAGATTACTCTTGAACTCCAGCCAATCTGGAGTTCTACCCTTTCCTTCCAGTTACTATATTACTTGTTTCAAGGAGCACAGGTTATGTACAAATTAATTTAAAATTTGTTTTCCTTCTAGTTAAAATCCTGGGGATTCTTTTCAAAATGCTCATTTGCATATTTCTTAGGTTTACATAAGCGAAATATTTTTTGAAATAATGGACTTTTAATCAGTATATTTTCTAATAGTTTCTCCAATAAGCTAATTCCTGCCACATAAAAGAAATTAAAACATTACATTTTCAGACCATATACCATAGTACTGAACTGATAAGACTTTTTGTCAGTCTGTATTTTTTCAACTTCTTTACCTCCATTTTGTTCTGAAGCAATTTTCTAGACACGTGTTTAAAGGAAAACAGGAAATACGATGTATCATGTTCAAATAAAAAATTGTCACATTTATTTTGTTCATACTTAATTCAGATAAAAGAGTTCAAAAGAACTATTTTCCTTCATTCAGGGAAGTGTAGTAAGTGAGCAATTAAATTAACTCTTAAAACTTTTATAACAGATACTGCTCCTAAACAATGTTGCACTGCACTGTAAACCAGAATATTAGCATCTGGGCTACTGATTTTCCTTAAAAAGCACCTAAGACTAGTGGTGATTAAGTTTCTTAGCCATCCAGGGGTAAAAAAGCTAACAAAATGAGGAAATTTTAACACTAAAAAGAGTGCCAACAAATTAGACATAATTCCAAAGTTTATGTCACAGTTCTGTTTTAAAGACAACGGGCCTAAGGAAAAACCATGAAATGGCTGCAAGTAACTCCAAAAGTTTTCTTTTCACCAGGAAGTAACTACTGTTCCACAGAAATAATATTTAGTGTTTGTAAACATGGGTTTTTTTCTTCAATCATACACTTACTACTACTAATCTTTGTTATTACCACTATTAATATATCTCTTAAAAAATAAGTGCAACAAAAGGGTAAGTGCATCAATCAACAAAGAGCTAGGCTATGTAATAAAATCGTTTTTTCTAAATATTCTAAAGCATCTCAGCAAAAGGACTTTGCTAAAAATATTTTGGACCAACAGCACTTGGAGATATGAGCTTAACCAAAAGGAAAAAAAAAAAGAACTTACATAAGAAAATATATGCATGTTTTTCTAAATTACTGGTAAAGGGGTATATCATAAAGATATTTGTAGTGACAGTCTGACATGTTGATGCTGTGCATATGGAGTTTGTAATGACATTCTCCACTCTGAAGTTGAATCTAGTTGGCACCTATGAGAAGAACTTCCAGTGTACAGTATGTGAGAGTCCCCATCCTAAAATCACAGGAAAAAAAGGACAAGCAAACATAATTGTGTTATATTCAGAGTGACACTTTTATAAATTCCTGAGAAATGTGAATTCTAAAAGCTTTTTGATAAAAAATTAATTTACAATTACCTCTTCATCAGAATCTCTCAGCCTCCCTAGATCTAGGCATGGCACCCTGCAGGGAGTTAAAACAATTTTAACACCAATACATTCCTTTACTTTTTAACAACAATAAAAGTCGTTATTAGGTCCTTCACAAAAATTTCCCTGCAACTGGATATGGCCTACTCAGCAAATATCTATTAGCCCCTCTTGCTTCAGCTCAGCAAGTGGCCACTGAGCTTCTCTCCCCCAGTAGCAGAGTACCCTGGCAGCCAAAAAGGACCCTTCTTTACACCCACATTGGCTTCTCTTCACTCCCCAACAGGAGCTACTGCAACAAGATCATAAATCAGGGATACCTCACTCTTGTCTTTCCCAGCACATCCGTGTCGACATTCCTCTATGATCAGTCAACAGAGGCAATAGGGAAGGAATTGCTACTTGGGATGCAAACTGATTCTGAACTTTCCATTAGAGATTAACACAGTAGAAGACAACCATACCTCAGTATTTTGTTCTGCTTAAGGAAGTGAAAACATCTCCAATTCATCAAAGCATCTCTGTGCCTTCTGCCTTTACTCCAGGTATATTGCAGAGCACCATGAACACCTATTTTTTTATATTTTACCACAAATACTTCCAAGCAACTTTATTATAACTTATTGGAATAAGAGAGTTCCTTATTTTACAGTCTTTTTTTTTATTAATGACAGATAGTACACAGAAATTGGAATTTTTTGACTTTGGTTGGAAGAATCAAAGGTCATAGTCACACACACTTATAAAATAATTATATACATTGGCTTTAAGGCATTTCAGTAAACAAAACTGGCTAAACTATCAATCATGATCCTTGAAAGAGTAGATATTACTTATGTGCCAAAGTCACTATAAAGTTTTAAATTTTAAAAGCACAAACAAAATTTCCCATTGCTTGTAAAAACCCTTCACAAGAGTTTCTCTGTACTTTTTACTGTAATACTTGTAAAAGCGGTCAACAGTTAAAATACCGTTTTTCTCCTTTTGCAGAAACATTAAAAATATTCAAGAAAAAAACTGTATAAATATGTAAGCTCTGAGTGACACCCTCTGAAGAGGATGGAGCCAGGTTCTTCTTGGTGGTGCCCAGCAATAGGACAAGAGGCATTGGGCAGAAACTGATGCACAGGAAGTTCCACCCAAAAAAAACTTCTTCACCGCAGGTGATTGAGCACTGGAACAGGTTGCCCAGAGAAGTTGTGGAGTCCCTCTCATTGGAAATAGTCATATGGAAAATCTGGATGCAATCCTGAGCAATGTGCTCTGGGATGACCCTGCTTGAGCCTGAGGTTGGACCAAATGGACCAATGGGTTAGACCCAATGTGGTCTCTTCCATCTTTACCCATTCTGTAATTATACCTTCACTCAGCCAAACGTAAATCAAAAATTCCAAAGTAAATAATGCACCAAATATTCTACTCCACATATAAATCACAGAAAACAAACCTATGATGATAAAATTAATGGATTGCTAAGTTGCACATCACTACAAATGCAAATGCATTGTGTTAATAATACACACAATTAAACAAGCTGTTCAGAAATAGAAGCAAACTTACTCTAGTGGGCGAGGACTGTGTGTAGCCTGTCTATTTGGTCTCCAGCCCTAAAAGAATGACACATTATTACATACCTAGGGGATCCAGATTAAAATACATTCTCCCTTTCAATTTCCCCTGAAATATTTAAAATTAGTGGCTCAAAGTATCTGGCCAACATACTTGACTAAGACACTACTAACGAGGGGAAAAAAGCCAAAAACTTCTCATTGAAAGCTAATTCTTACACATCATGAGACTAAAAAACTGAATATTCATCATAACAGAAAGATTTCCAGCCATTAAGAATCTAGACAGCATCCACATCAGCTATTAATAATACATTAAAAATAATCCATGTTCCTGAGGCTTTGTATCGTCACTGCTCACAAGGCTTTAGGTCACATTGTCCTTGCTGACTGGGAACCAACCCTTATACCAAAACCACAAGACTGACAGCTGGCTCACAAGGAGCTAGCTCAGACCCCAAAAGAACTCCTGATATTTGGTGTAACTGCTTCATCTCAGCTTTACTATAGCAGTTGTGATGATGCTTAGGCAGTTCACTTGATTTATTTTGCAAAGCTGCATACCACACAGATCTCCGAACTCAACTGAGCAAGAACATAGCAAGAAAAAAGACTCGAGCCAAAGCATCACCTATCTCCCTATGCCCTTTGAAAACAGCTAGCAGCCAGTCCCTAGGGAAGGCTGCTTGGAGCAAGCACAAGGCAACAATTCACCTAACTGGCCTCCCAGTTCGAAAAAAAAAAAAATGGTTCGAGAACATTCAGAACCAGGACTAACATTTTTGTTTTCACACTTTTCAGCTCATAAATCTCAGCATCACAGCCTAAACTGAGCAGAATCCTATTTCCAGCAGCGGCCGAACATCCTCCACGATCTGAGAGCAAGCACAAAGCTGTAACTCCTCTCTTGCCATACAGCCTTGTAGCTGCTCCCGAGCCAGAAGTTCGGCAACACTACCCTCTAGTGACTCCAGGACGAGCCGGGCACGCAAGCCTTGAGAGCTCTCCCTCCGCACGTAACGAGCACCGCCACCGTGTGGTCACCTGCGTAGGGCCGCCAAGGCATCAAAAACTAGGCATTACATCTCACATTTATCGTCTTTTCTGTACTGTTTCGACTGTGGCGAGGTAAAGAACACAGCTAATTCTACATGTTAAAGCCTTAATATAATTCCTTTTCTAGAAGTCAACAAATCAGGAAGAAAGCAAACAAAAAACATTGCGAACACTGGGGTGAAGCACATGATTTCAGCATGCTAATTAAGATTTATTTTTGCGAACTACCAAAAAATCATATGGACTAAAGAGTCTAAATTTGGAAACGTACTTGCACAAGAAAGAAAAAGAAAAAGGATGACAGATTAGAGAAAAAATGGCTTTTCTTTTCTTTTACAACCTACACTAAAGGTGCCCCAGGTGTTCTTGTTGTCCACAGGTATTTAATTTTCAAAAACCTTGTTAAAACATTAACAGAAACATTATAACATTATTGTGTTATCATTTACAAAAGTTATTTTTTCATTCCAAATCAAACTGAAAAGAAGACCAGCAACTTGGCAGTCAAACTCCAAGAATTACTAATGGGGCCATGGAACAAATAAGGAAGTGAAATTAGTGCTTGGGGGATGAGGGAGGATTAGCAATTAACTTTTTGTTCATGGACATAAAGTACACACTATCTGTGAGAAAAATCAACTGTTACTAACAATATTAATATTTACCTTAGCAGTAAGGAAAATAATGGCCCTCAGAATCCAAGATCATATTCGTAGGGACTATGAAAAGCAAACCCTAAAGTTTCTACTACAGTGAACCTGTGAGAGTTGCACACTTACCCTGGTTAAACTCAGCAGCTGTCTAGTAAGTGACTGATACCCACTAGTTCTGTATCAAGGTGTAGACTATTAGAAATACCTGGAAAAAGTAATATCCCTTCATACTGAACACCGAGCACTGATATTCATTTTTCATGTTGACCTAAAATCATGCCTTTTCAAATTATATTTTTGGGGCTGCTTTACTTTATTGCTGTCTTGCAAAACAAAAACACAGACACACTTGTTGCCAGTTTCACCAATAGTCTAAGACAGCACACAGTACGTGTTGAAGCCTCTGTTGCTGTCAACTGCAAGTACTAGCTCATTCTTAAATTTCCCACATTCCAATTAAGTACTCAGAGTAGCGGTTGTTCTAGGATAGCTGTTTATATTGGAATTTCTCGCCTGCATTTGAGAAGCGGTTGTACTAAACTACCCCTTTCTGACAAAAATAATTTCTTTAAAAGGTGTCTTCTCTATAGAATGGATTTTAACCTCAAACTACTTCTTAAGTATGATTAAAATATTTTTTAAATGTCAAAGTAAGGAAGAAAAACAATCACAAGCCTTCCATTGACTACCTGACATTTCTTCCCCCTCAATGACAACTCAGCCTTCCTTTGAGGGGATGCAGCAACTCCTTTAACTTCTAAATCCATGCAAATTCAATGGCAGCTTTCAGAAAACATTGAAAAACAGAAAATACTATTGAGAAAAAGCATGCATTTTTTTATTTAAGTACTTCTGGGGAAAAAAAAAATACTGCATTAGAAATAATTTTGCTATTGTCTTCAGCAAGCTATGAAATGCTGTTGGTTTCTCTTTTTCACCGCCTCTTAATTTCAGTATTTTATTACTAATGCTTAAAGCAGATTCCTGTTCAAATTTCTGGGTTTTGCCTCAAGCTTAACTCCCTCTTTCCCTTACACTTATCAATACCTTCTCATTCCAGTATTACTAATTTGTTACCCCTTGGCAACATCAAGCCTTTTGTATTCTCGACTTAAAACTGCTGCCTGGCAGCTCTCCATCGCTCAATGCCCTGGGAGTATTTCAGGAAGGCCATCCCGGCACATTGCCAGGCTCCAAGAGCTCCAGGGTGACATTCCACCAAGCATTCCTGCTCTGCTGGCTTCTCCTTCCACGCAGCCAGTTTTGAACCAAAAGCCCACCGTTTGGTTCCCATCAGTCAGACGCTCCATTTTCAAAGGAAAGGCTGACGGCACTGAGCAGCTCCCACCGCCAAGCACCTTTTTCTTTCCCTGGCAGGAGCAGGGCTGCAGGGCCTGCTCGGAGCCGGGCACAGGGCGCCGGGCACCCACACAGCCCCCCGCCGAGCCCCTTCCCCAGGGCACGGCCAGGAGCCTCTCCTGACACGGCGCATCCTCCCATCCGAGGGCGCAGAGGGGAGACAGCGTTGTTGTGCTTAATGGTTCACACGCTGAGATTACTTTTATCAAACAGCAATGCTGTAAAAGGCGGAATAAATACTATGAGCTCAGCAGCTCCACGGAAATGATGCATTTTCCCAAGAGAGGCGCGGGACCCCGGCGGGCAGGGCCTGTGTCTCACCGCAGGGGTCCCAGGGCGCACGGCCGCCGGGCCCGTCCCCGCACCCCTGCACGGTCTCCTCGCCCCACCTGCGCCGGGGGTGCCCCGTAGAGCAGCGCGGAGGGGCCAATCCGAGCCAGGCCTCGCACCGGAGTTGGGCAAGGTGCGCCTCGGCCGAGCGGGGAAGCGCAATTCCCTATGGCTCCTGCGGAAATACCCTGCCCGGAGCCCGGCCGTCCCTCCCCCTCTCCTTCCCCGCAGCCTCGCCGGGACAGGCGGGCGCTCACACATCACACGGGCTCTGCCCTCGGCAAACCCCGGCAGCTGGGAGACCTCGAAACTGCGGCGAGAGAACGCAGGGTGTAGCATGGGTCAGAAATACAGCTATCACCCCGAGGTAGCTCCAGCAGCACCCGAAAACTCGCGGAGGTGAAAGGCACAACAGTGATGATTCAAACGCTGCCCCAGGCGTTTGAATCATCACCGGCACCAGTACCTGGAAGGCGCAGGACTGACCTGCACCCTGCACACACCTCGGCAGCGCAACACCCCTGGCTCCCACTCCATCGCTCCCTCAGGTCGATGGCTTTGACATTAGCTCACTTCAATTTATTAGATTATTTCAAAGAAAAGACTCAATGAAACTGGGGGTTTTTTGGGTTTTTTTCAAACAGTTTCAGTTGTTCTGAATGACCAAGCAACATCAGTTGTTTTTTAAAAACAAAATGTATCCAAGTAGCAGTTCAGATTCAGCCGTTCTGGGGTGGGGAAAAAATCTGCCGCCTCTTGAGAAACCCCGGCGCTGCAGTCAAACACTTTTCCAAAGTTAGGCAAAATCTCACTTAGTACTTTTGCACTAACACACTGATGCTAAGGATGTATTTCTGGATGCTGCTACTTCCAAGCTTATGTGTTCCAGTTTTAGAACCAAACACATACCATTTTTCTACACCAGAATGAACAATTCATTCCATTTCAGCGAGTGACACGATAATAAATTTAGTCCCTTTAAGTACAGTACATTTCCTCCATAAAAACAAATTCATGTGCTATTTTCCTGTAAGAATAAGGATGCCAGAAGAGTTCAGGCATCATAACTGGCCTACTTAAAAGCTATGCAATTATAAAACAGAAAATGTAACAGTGCTGTACTGTCAGATCTACCTCTAAGGCAATTGCTGTAATTAAAGGCTGGCAGTACCATAGGTGTGTGCATTAAGTGAACAAAAAAAAATTGAGTAAATAATAAAAGTGCGGACAAAAATTATTCTGGTAAAGGAAAATAAATGCTTTTCCTAATACTGACCTAAAAAGGCCACCATCAAGTTGGCATAAAGTATTGAAAAAAGATCCCATGCCCCACAGCTCTTGAATGGTACACAGCAGCACATCTGTTAATTCTCATGTAAAAAAAAAAAAAAAAAAAAGGTATTAAAATGAATCAAAAGGTCACATTCTATGGTATTAAAATAAATGTGAAACAGAGATACAGAACTAGTGGGTATCAATCACTTATTAGACAGCTGCTGAGTTTAACCAGTGACAAATGGGAAAGAAATTAAGTGATCCAGTGTAATACATTCAGGATTAAGTTGACATACAAAACTAAACATCATTACTCAGGAGACTGCAAATTCAGACATCATTATTTTCATATAGTGTCCATGGCTAAATTTCTCTCTCCAAATCAAGAAACTTAACTATCAATGAGTATCAAAGACTTAAACCATACTGCTTTTCACATTCCCAGAGAAAATTCTTCCACAAAGAGCTGAATTCATCAGTGCATGCTCTTTAATGAACTCAAGAAAGTCACAGTTCAAGTGGCATAATGCTTTCTAGTTACAATTATGAAACATCTATTCTTTATAGTCTCAATTAGAAGATATTCTAATATTTTAGTGAAGCATCAGATATAATTACAGTGCATTATATACAGAGTACAGAAATATATTTATAGGGAAAAAATAAATAGAAAAAATATGTAAACATCCTGAGTAAAATTCTGCTGCCACTGAAGTCAGTTACAGAATTGTCATAGATACAAGCAAAGGCAGTATTTCACCTCTCTTTTTAAAGCATTTAGCAGTGCACATAACTTCATTTCAGTTTAAAGTGCATACAACATTATAAAAAGAATTCATAAGCTTTTGGAAGTTTTACATATGCAGATTCCATTCATATCTATTCCGTCTCCTCAATCCCATCTCTTCTGATTCAATGGCATCTTTGCTTATCACTTCTTCATCTTCAACATCTGGCTCCAACTGATGTACTTCACATTCACTGTGTAATTCATGCTCTTCTATTTTGTAATCACTATCAATATCCTCAAGCAAATCTTCATTACAGTCATCTTCCCTGTTGTCCATTTCTTTCTCTTGAGAATGTTCAGCAAATGATTGAATAAGATCTTCAAGTTTCTCATTACAGATGTGTCCAAGATCTTAAAATTCCCCAAAAATAATCAAAATTCAAGTTTACTAATAAGGCTCTGAATTTCAGGGTCAGTTTAGAAGTAGAGTATTTTTTAATTAGGAGTTTTTTTCTCTTTTATTAAGACTCAAATAATGGAAGAATTCCCCAAATTTCTAAAGGATCATTCTTAACATTTAAGATTTCTTCTGGGCTACTATGCAGCTCTTGGAAGCCTCCAGTTGAAACTAACATACAATTTGCTGTTTAGTGTTTTATGCAAGCATTACTCACAGCTCAGAGGTCCCCATTTGGAAATCCTTTGCCTAAAGTTAGTCCAGTACCAACAGACTGCTTAGGAATTAATGTTCCAAAAGCCTGTTTTATCAAAACAGAATGTAACTGTGTGGCCTATCCCAGTTCAATGTCTTGAGCACCTATTCTTAAATAAATCATGATGTATCAAAAAATTAAATTTGGATACATCTCAAATAGGAAGAATTCCAGAATTTATTCCTCCAGAATAAGACTAATTCCACATAAATTACCTAATTTGCAGAAGCTGAACATTATTATAGTAAGATCTATTTATTCTTTTAAAATATAAACTACTTAATTATCTATCTGTCTGAAAATTAAATTACCTTTCATTTTGTTTTCTGATTTATCCAATCCACTTTCTTTCATCAGTCGTCTAATTGATTGGAGCTGTGTCATTATTTCATCTTTCTGCTCACATGCTAAAGCATTGACACTAGAATAAAAAGACAGCTGTTAACAGCTGAAAGATTATCTTGGAAGGGTGTGCTTGATAATAATATACTTATTGCAATATTTCTTTCTGTGCATAAATTCCAAAGTTAAGTTTGTGAAATGTTTAGGTCAGGCTTTCCTTTGAGTACTGTCTCTTGAGAAGTGCAGAGGCCACGACATCATACAACTACTGAATGTCACTGAACTCTAACACTGGGGCCCTAAGGGCCAAGGCCAAGTAATGACTACTGAAAGTAACAATTATCCAAAGTACTATTATTAGTAGTACAACAATGCCTAATACAGAACTTGAGAGTTTGAAGGCTTTTCTCATTCAAGGTTTTTAAACCTTCCTCCCCATCACTGCTAGAAATTTGTTAGGCAAGCTGGCCAGTGAATTTGCTGCTTAATAGTTTCAGCACATATCAAGTTCAGAAGTACACTGAAGAAGCAATCAGGAAATTCTGCATGTTTTAACTTCTGTTTCTTGAAGGATGTCAGTCTAGAAAATCAACTGTATGGATACTTTTATTTCTAGTAGATAAGTAAAGCTCTAACTTCTTAAGAACAGAACTTCTTTAAAACTACATGGAGTTTTTATCCTACTGATTCGCTTGTCATACTAAAACAGGCAAATTCTATTTCACTGAAATACACACACTTCACAGATTCATTTCAAAACACAAAAATAAGCAGCTATACCTGGATAACTATTTTTTCTTATAGTTACATCTAAAAGAATAAACTCGCTTTGCTACCAACATCTAATTCCCACAAGGGCTTTCAAATGCTAGAGTTTATTTTCACTATTAGTCTCTTTGGTCAATACTAAAGTTCACCTTGTTAAGCCACAGTAACATAATCATATGTCTTCTGCATTTATGTTTGGTTAACAAGAGATGGGAGGTATCTGTGAAAAAGTTCACAAATGGCAGAATTGGTATTACCTGCAAAAGGCTACAGAAACAACAAGTAATCTAAGAAGGTTCCTAAAACTCTTCCTTAACTATATATAAGGATAATTTCAAGAACTCTTTGTTAACATTTTGGCGAATTTCTATATACAGGAAACAACACTGAGATTTTTTGGAAACACTCACCAGTTTGAAAGTGGATCCAACTGAGTCAATAAAGAATTTAACATTTTCTCTGTTTGTGCTAGATGTTGCTCTAGTTCTAAAAGCTGATGCTCTAGCAAAAACGAACACAAACAAAAACAATACAACAAAAAAAAGAGGGAGGCAGGAGGGGAGGGCGAGGGGCAACAGGAGAGAAAGAACATTGTAAAAAATGTCTTTACAATATCATTAGGTTATTAATTCATATTTTTTGTTGGACAGATTCAAAACCAGAAAGCTTCTTTCATCTATAAAATTCTACAATAACAAAAGGGAGTGGTGGGGGTAAGAACGGAAGCCTTATTATGTGTGAACAGAAGTCCTTTCCACTCAGTAACCTATCTCCAATAGTGTCCAAACAGAGAACACCTTTGTAGAAATTGAGCAAGAATGTGGAGCTCACCTTTCCAGTCTCAAAAACCATGCAGCTGCAAAACTTCCTGAGATGTAAGTACTATACTTATACTCAATATGCTTTCATGTGTTTGTCTACTCACACCTTACAAATATATTTAATGCTTAATGCACTTAATCAAGAGGAATCACTCCTCCTAAAATACAACTAAACTTTGAAGAAAGAAGAATGCAACACACAAGGATCATGAGTAGACAGTGTAGCAAATCACTGCTGAACCTCATTACACACCTGGCGTACACAGACACCAAAAGATGCTGCTCGTTGTTTAATTCACTAAAAATGTGTCTGTACAAGGGAGGAGAAGTTATGAAAACAGGATCAACTTTGAATGTTTGTGGCAGGTTTCTCATAAATGGTCTCTATAATTGTTTAGCCACACTGTTCCACTATGAATTCAGTTCAGTTCTAAACCAGATCATTATATTATTTTTAAATACCCTATTTATTTAATTTTATCCCACTTAAACTGAAGAAAACTGAACAGATCTCAAGTGAGAAAAACATCCGACATTTTAAAAGCAGAGAATCATACTGCATTAGTACAGCTGCTTTAAAGAGCATTACATCTGGAGAATTTAAACAAACCTCAAACAAGCATTTCAAACACACATAATGACAAAGTGGGTTTTTGTAGATTCCTATCTGCTCTCAGTAACTTGAAAGATTGTCTTCATTTAACTAGACTGCATCAATGAAAACATGTTTTTTTCCAGTAGGAAATAAGCATTTTTGTTGAATATATGCATTCTGAATGGGTATCTCACCTGTTTCCTTTGCTTTGTCTTCTGTACTTTTTTCCTTTTTGGAGTGACTTTCTTCATGTGACTTCATCTTTAAAAAATACAATTGAGTTAAACAACGTCATCCCTATTTGTGTGCTAAAAAGAAAACTGCATTTAGAACTTTAGTGAAAGTAAACAGCAACCATGAAAATGTGCTACATTAATGAAACTTTTCTTCTGTGATGCCTCCTTCCTGTCTTAAACTAACACTTCTGATTTTAAGCAAACACAACATGACTGGCAAAAGCTGTAAAAGAAAGCAATTGCTCTTCCAAAAAGAAGAAGAAACCTTCTAGGTTACTGGATCCAGTCTCCTACCATAAATTATGATATAGCATTTTTTTCTTAAAGAAATAAAGATACTATCACAAAAATATTTACATTTTAATCCCACAAGCCCAAGTGTAAAGAACTGTAACACACAAAGTATGGTTTTCATGATTTTTAAATCTTATACTAAACTGGACAGCCTCTACACTCATTTTACTAAGCTGTGGTATTTTTCTCATACATAAGATTAATGTGAACTGCCTCCAGAAATGAGGATGTTGTATCCAGTCTTATTCCTGTTCCTTTTTATTTTCCCCGAGGGCAAGCAACAATATTCCAGGTGCACTCAGCTCTGTAAGTCCTGTAGTATCTCTTACTATAAATAATACATTTCAAGACTAATTCCTTTTAAAAAACAACCGATCATGTGTTCTCCTTTTTGAATTTACAAATGGTAGAAAAGGTATCCCATAACACGAATAAACCTGCATGTTGCAACTGCATGATCAAATGAGAGGTCCAAACAAAAGGTCAAATCTGCTCACTGTTCTATCTAACTGCTAATCTAAGACCACTGCTCTGCAGGAATTGTCTGCCTCCTTCCCATACTCAATCTCATTCTGAAGAATGAAAAGGAAGTGAAACACTGATGAGACTTAGGTTACAGACTCAGGTAGCAGCACTGTTTAGGTTCTCAGATTCTCATTTGAGGCTGCAGGGTGAGTAAGATTCTCACTTCTTCAAGCATCTAAAAATATGTAAGCCAGAAGCCTTCATATGTAAGAATTAGATACAGTAAAATTTTAATTTTGGACTTCACATTCAAAGTCAAACAGAGCAAGAAATGGCTTTTGGACAACCATATCCACCAGCTCAGAATTAGAAAAACTAACAAACAAGTCAAGCACTTACACTTCCTCCTAACTACAACAATTTAATGCTTTTCCTATGGCTTACCTTAAGAAGTTTGTATGCTGCAAACACCCCCACTCCAAGAGCATACAATGGCATGAGGGTGAATGCCAACTCTCGACCATTTCCTCTCGTTCTCTCGCTTTTTATCTCTTTTTCCATTGCATTTCTCATCTGCTGGAAACTCTGGTAAGTATTACTGTCAGAATTGCCTGGATTCCGGTGAACTTGATTAACTGTCTGAGGACCACCTTAAAAATGAAATGGAGGGAAAGACAGCAAAGTAAGAAATAAAATCAGGAAGCCACAACTGGAATTAAATTGTTTTCTTCTTCTGTAATCATCTTTGTTCATCGCTCTTCTATGATTGAGTGGGCAGCCTTGTATCCACTTAGAAAATTAAAACTTATTCTTACATTAACAGGATGAACAGTTTAAACTAGGCAGCAAAAACTCTCAAGCCAAGCTTTGTTTCTTTAATGTGCAATTTTTAAGCTTCTTCACAGCAACACTGGCAAACCCTCAGCAAATCACAGAAAGATAGATGTAACAAGAAACAATTTAAATCTTGAAATTAAAGCATACTCAGAGAAACTATTGATAATGCTACAAACAGTAATTAATATTTTTTCCTTTGCACCAAAGGAACTGAGTTAATTACAAATTGAATTGTCTGGCCCCAGAAAAAAAAAAAAAAAGGTTTTCTTGAAATGCACTGTGCTGCTGCTTTCATTATTTTGACAGTAAACTCTGTTTTACATGGATATTCCCATAGGCTTAGAAGTACCATACCTTTGCAAATCAAATATTCAGCAGGAGAAGATTATACAATAGCCAAGAGATGCAACCTTGGAAGTCAGAAGTATTTTTGCATGTAATTTGCTTGCCAGAACAGGGAGCAGATGAGAAAACAGCCAATGTCATTGTTCAACTTAGGAAACAGGTTATTTGGCAGTTAAATCAAGGGCTCATGGGACATGCACCAATGGAACAGTACCATCAGCTAAAGAATGCAGATGCTTGCAGAGACAGACAGCAGGGATTGAGGATTGTGAAGTTTTACACCTATGGTCTCAACCGAGTGCCTAGACTTACAATTTCAAACTTAATGTCTCAGAACTGAGTATGGGTATGGCAAGGTTCACGCTCTATAAAAACTCCCAAACAAAACACCATTATGCAAACCACTACTTCTCAATGAATACTGTGACAGTGGCATTTCAGAAACTCACAGTAACATAACTCAACTGTGCAAAGTACAGCCACGACCAGATAGAGAAAAAGTTAATGTTACGCAAAACCTAATT
The DNA here is from genome assembly GCA_024734555.1 of Trochalopteron elliotii. NCBI lineage: Eukaryota > Metazoa > Chordata > Aves > Passeriformes > Leiothrichidae > Trochalopteron > Trochalopteron elliotii. Next base: position 4,642,727 of record JANPWX010000699.1, on the reverse strand, counting down.
GCTCTAGCTGATACAATCAGAACCCAAGCTACCTTCATTATTCAATGCAAATTCAGGTAGGCGTTGTCCTTTCAGGACTAGTAGGTTTAGACTTGTTAAAACTGCACTAACTAATCTGGAAGTCATATTTTATATTATATGTATTTTTCCACCTTTCAGATGTTTCATATTGATTCCTAGTTTTACATTTACACTAATTTTTCCCTATTATAAGTTCTATTTGTTTTTAAAGTAAATGAGAAGTTTTATTAGAATAGTTACTGTCACAGAAGAAAAAGGTTTCTACAGTTCCTACAAATAAGAATGTGGCAAGGGAAACACCTTCAGGGCAGAGAGGAGGAATGTTGAATCCTAGTGGAGTCCAGTGTCCTGCACCAAGTTTATCCCACAGAAGAAATGGCAAAGTGAGTTACTAGCTATCAAGGGAAAAAGAACCACCCAGAGAGGTGAGAACAGGAGATCTGTCTGAAATTTACTCGGTGCTGGACCAGTTTTTCTGTAGAATTACAGGCATGTGAAATGTTTCTTCTTTTTTTAGGATTTAGTTTAAAAATAATTTGATCTATAGGGAATATACAGCTAGCTACCTTATAAATAAAAAATAATCAGGGAAAACAGGCCAGGCAAGAGCTTATGAAGTTTGACATCAGGTGGGAAGAACATGGTAGCAGCTCAAGCCTCCATTTTTCTCCCAGCAGGGAAAAGCAGAGACAGATGTGGAGGATTACAGCAACTAGCTATCTCTTGGTTCGAAACACCTTCGAAGGCATCATCAAACAGAGCTACCTCACAAAAGCAGGCTTTTTGGGATTGTCAGAAACAAAGGTGTACCTTTCGACATTGAGCTAAATCCTGACATGCACTGACATGGCTTAACATACACGGATACCACTATAGCTCCTACAAGTAGTAAACTCTGTAACCATTCATTGATGCCTTTTCTAAACAAGCACCTTGGACTCTTTTTTAATATACTGCCGGACAGACTTTGTATGACTCTGTGCGTATATTTACTAACAGTAACACTCGGCTTCCTTATCGCAATTGATTTTTCCCCGTGACACCTCAGCTCGTCTGTTCGATTGTGCCCCTGCGGGCACTGCTCGTCACACCGCCCCGCACTTCCAGTCACCGGGTGTTTCCAGCACTTAAGAATAGATTTGGTAAGATAACACAGACAAAACACAAAGCACTGGCGAACCAAAACAGCAAAACACCGCAGGAGGTAGGGGTGTTTAAGGCGCACACAGGCCAGCTCGAAGCGGTCTGACCAGGCCTCTCCGTCCACAGCCCGTGTACACCGGGCGCCTCCCGCCGGACGAGGCACATCCCTCTCAGGTCCTGGGGCTCCCTCCGAGCCCGCCCGAGCCCGCGGCGGCTCCCGCACGGAACCCCGGCCGCGGCATCGCCCCGGCTACTACCTCTGCCGTGCTGACGGGGATCGTAATGGCCGGGGCCGGCCTTGCCGCCCCGC
>JANPWX010000699.1:4627496-4640853 GCA_024734555.1 Trochalopteron elliotii | reverse complement strand
CAGATGTTTGATGTTCAGTCCGCTTAGTGCCACAAGAGGAACACGTTAGCAGCTAAATGATGACCATCCTGAACACACTTGGGAGCCCGCATTTATTCTGCAATGAATGTCCTTTGCTTGGGTGGGTTTTAAGCTGGATTGGCAGGTAAGGGGAGGAGTGGTGATTTTGGAAGTGATGAAGTTTGCAAAAGACACCACGCACAGTTTTAAATGGTCAGGAATGGGAAAGCCAGGAAAAGTTATGACTGAAAGAATGGCTTTAAAAAAACCAAAGACCTTAGGGAGGAAAAGTATCGGCAGCCAGTGCAGTTAATTGTAAAGTCCAAAAAGAAACTAAGAGTGAACTGAAATGTATGGCACCAGTAAGCCTAAGCAACAAATCACAGCATCTTCTATTAAGATATAAAATCCAGTACTTTAATGACAAACTTTCTGAAAAACAGTCATGACTGGAAGACAAGTACAGAAGATCATTCATGTTCAGGAATCAGCTGCAGAGAAGTAAGAGGTACTAGAATGAGTTACTGGCCAAGAATTGGCGCGTTTACCTCATGAAGCTGTCTTTGTAAAATGCCCTGATGTGTATTTAAAGCCATACCATAGGAAGAGTAAATATTTGTTTCCAGAGGCTCTTTTAAAAATATTTAGAATATTTGTACTATTGAATCTGCAGTATCTGTGCATTTTTAGTTTGAATTAATTTTTATGTATCAAATCAAAATCTTTTAAGGCCTGTTCAACAATAAAACCCAAAGAGTTTCATGTTTAATTAACGTACCAGTGATTATTCCTTGCCTGAAGATAAAGCTGCATTTCAAATATCTTTTCAGTTGCTAGCAAGTGCTCTTACAAAGTTAATTTTCAACACTGAAGTGAGGAAAACCTTGTCTAATGAAATTAGCTTGTATTTCTGTGCTCCAATAGAAAAAGTCAATTAAAATAAAACACGGGTACTTGCCTAAATAAGGGAAAGTATCTCTTTATGAAACTGCAGAAACTGTGATATTTATCTGCTTATTGCTGACTGGGTTTATCTGATTGTTTAAGATTTTTTTGCAACTCAACATTGCACAACTATTTCACCTTTCATGCTTTGTAGACTTGGGATGCATTTTTGGCTCAGACTGCAAGAGCATATACAAATTAATGCATTTTTGAACATAACATATACTTAAGTAAGAAACATCTGTACCATCCTAATTTCACATCTGTTGGAGAGAATATTTGAATTGGAGGTCATGAAGTTTTTGATGTTGCTGATGCCATTAAATTGATATGATAAGGTCAGATTTTTAATTTTCATAGTGCAGAACTGTATTAAGGTTTGTGGTTGTTACATTCAAGTAAGAGTTGTCTTTGGTAAAATGTCCTGGTTAGTGCCTCCCATATAAATCAGTACCATCTGTAAATAACACTGAGGTGTACATATGGTACCATCCGGCAGCTCACTGTCTTTTTTAATATCAAGCAATGCCTGTACTGCACTGGCTCACGTCAGTACCTTCTACTATACTTTGCTCTTCTTATCCACAATATTGACCTCACTGAAAGCCTCACTTCTCATTTCACTGCATGATTACTACATGAACTTCATAGAATAATAATTTCCAGTTCTCTAGTTACCAAGCCACACAGTTTGGAATTCTTTTAATCTGGAGATGCTGTTCAAAGTAATCACAAAAATTGCAGAATGTCTGTGGGTATTCCTTAGTAAAAATGTTGATAGAGGGATAAAACCCAGCCAAAGTAAATTTTATTCCTTATAAATCTCATAAAAAAGAATAGGAAAAAAACCAAACAAACAAACAAAAAAAACCAACAACAACAACAAAATTTATGATATATTTCTGATTTCTCAGTGGTAATTCTTAGAAACTTAATGCCTCTGAGAAAGTAAAGTTTTCTTTTGAACACTTAATATTTTAAGTTTATTTATTCATTCTCATGTTGAAAGAGTAAGCTTTGCAGTAGAATCAGTTTCATCTATGAGCAAATACGTGATATTTCACTGATCTAAAACAGATGATAATTTTATTGTCAAGTAGAACTTATCTAGTAAAAGCAGCTGTTAAATTTCTTATCTCAGTGTTCAAAGGTGCTTAGACTACACTCTGTGTAAATTACAGATGAAAATACTGTGCAGTACTTACCAAGAAACTGTTACCAGACTGTAACAGTTACCAGACCAATGGTATCTGTGAGATTCTTTTTTAGTAAGCTTTGGACTGTGAAATGAACATACCAAAAATTACCAGAATCATTTATGAAGGATTTTCCTTTCAGCTCTTTTTGTCTTTTCTCATTTATTTTTCTTCAAGTGTTAATTCTTGTTTTCTGCCCCTGCTTCTGCTTATAACAAAACCAAAAGCAAGGCTGGAGGATTTAAGTTTTGCTCTTTATTTGACAGTAGATTTTTTAGAAAGCTAGAACAAGACAGAATCATAGAAATGTATTTTTCATTTTTTCTGTGGCACAATAAATTATGAAAAGTTACCTAGCAAGGTAATTTTTCATTTTAATAATTGCAATTCAGCCTTGTCTGCATAGAATTCTGGAGGGTTTTGCACATTTCTCTTAGAGTGATGTTCACGTCAATCAGTCCCTTGATTGTTTGCTCCTTTCCTGCTATACACAGTGAAGTAATATCAAAATGTTCATGCATTTCAGGGAAAATCACAACGGAAACTAATCACCGGAAAAAACACTGTGAACATGTAAAAGTGTCATCAGAATTGATAATCAAAGACCATGCATGATCCAGGAACAATTGTATTCTTGAAGGCTCCAACACAAAATTGAAAATGGGTAAAACTTATGAATCATAAATTGATGGGCTGTGTAGACCTGTTAAGAGAGCCACAACACTGGAATCTCAAAATAGTGGAAATCTCAAAAATGTATGTGAGGCTATAACATAAAGGCCCCTGAAATGCTTAGTCCTTAACCCATTATTGAAGTAACACCATTTAAACATTAAGATCCTTTTCAAAAAAAATGGTTATGTTTGATGAACACAACTGCTTCTTTCATTTATAGCCAGAGTTGAAACTTTGGGAATGTTGGATTCAATTTGTCAGTCTGAGGCCTGTACTCTTCCTACTGGGGAGATACTCCGTTACTGAGTAAAGCTACTATGTCTGCGTGTCTTCCAGAAATGGAATGTATGGTCATCCAGATGTTCCAGGTACAGAATTAAACATTTTTACCTGAATTCATTACAGTTTGGTTAGTCATGTGCAGAAGGCATTGGAAGAATTTCCTCAGAAAAAGCAGATGCCTAAACTGTAATGCCCATCTTCTCTTAAGTTTGGCAGATAACACTCTTTGGTCTAAAAAACTGCAGTGCCAAAGCTTTTGCACTTAAGTTTACAGCACTAATCATCCAGATCACTTCAAAATTACAGTATAACTATCTGCAGTCCAGTCCCATACTAATGGCCTTCTCTGTTAATTGTGAAACTGTTTACAACCTAATTATTACAAAATAATTTTAGGATTCTTTAGCTTTTAATGAAAACAAAATGTTTTCTTACAGAATAATTCTTTTGGAAATTCAATACCACCACTGTCCTATCCCATAATCTGTTTTCTGCCCTGAGGTGCCATTGTGTAATAGCAGCAGCAATGCATTTCAGAATATGAGTTTATTCACAGGTCTGCAAGGTCAAGTGATCTTGCAGCAGCCTAATCCTGTGAACAGAATAAGAAAACCCAGCAGATCCAGCCAACTTCTTCAACCGAGCCTGGTTAAGTCAAGGTCAGACCTTCTCTCCCCAGCACAAGGAACAATACTCTGTGGGGAAGTTGATGATTTGAGAACAAAAGTAAATGTAATTTCACAAAATCCCAGGCATCATGGATATCTGTAATAGGCTGTAATTCACCAGTTTTTAGTCCTCTGACTAAATAGAACATTAGGGGAAAATCAAAAATCTGAGGTATTTTTCCAGCCATTTTGAGCTAAAAGCAGGTCAGAAGTGCGAAAGTGGGATGTAAACATGGGCAATTTTTCAAAATCATCAGGCTGTAAAGCTTCTTGCATGTACCCAGCTCATTGTGCTAAATTTCACTTGAGATCTATGGAAGGCTAGGCAATGGCTTGTATTGTCCAGACTATATAATTGATACCCCAATCCCAAAACTTAATTGTTGAGATCCACTTCTTAATGCTGGCAAAAGTCTAAAACTCTCTTCTTGGGAAAATATCATAGATGCTTGAGGGCAGGCTGAACTTCTGCGTTAATTATAGACAGAATCACTAGATGGAGCCAGAAATGCAAGAAAGCATTTTATAACCTGGACTATCCTGGACCCCATCAAAATTTCCTACTGCATAAAATCACAGTTCATTTTCCAAACACAGAATTTCAACAGCATGCATATATAAGTGCAAGATCACTGTATTGTTAAATTAGTGGTGCAGTTTTAGTGTGATGATTTTTTTGTGCAAACTGCATGCAGTTGTAATGTAATAATGGTTTTACATTGTCTGACCAGCAAAACTGAGCAGGGAATGAGACCCATTAACATATTTTACAATCTATTTGCCACAAATTTTCCCTGTAAACCTATCTAAAACTGGGTTACAAGGCCTTAGCTCTTAAAACATACGGTTCTTCTTATGCTCTCACATATTTGTACAATTTGGTTTAGGTATGGAAAAAAAAATTCAACCAGCTTGTAGAACAGTTGGAGAGACAATACAAATGCCAACACATACCATCCTACTGCCCTAAGAAGTGATCAGATTTGGAAGGTTATACCAGGAGTGCTAATCCTGTAGCTGCTCTCCAGGAGCACAGGAAGCTGCTCCAGTGATTTCAGGCTAGCAGGTAACAGCAAATAACTAAGGAGGAGAGAGAATCACCACATACTCAAGCTTGGGATTTTCAAATTATTTTTGTTACACATCAAACCAGGCTAGAATGTCTGTTCTGCAGCAAGGTGCTGTTCAGGAATGTTTTTTTTTCCTTCTGCTGAAGCACAGATTTGCTAATTCTGTTTATTTCTTGCATACTTCTGATATGGAAGTGATGTCCTGCAACATAATTGTAACTGGTATGACTAAACAGTACTATTGGAAAATCAGCTGAATAGCAGATTTCTGTTTTGTCAAAGCTGCATTTTTTATGATTGATGCAGGTTTTAAGAAAGCTGTTCGGCAGCATCTCTTCAGATAAGACCAACAAGTGGTTTGGCAGTCACCCAAGGTGGAGCACACTCAGAAAAGACAGAAGTATATTGGGAGTGTTGGTTCTTGCTGATATGCATGGTAGCTGCCTGTTTCATGCCTTACCCTTTGACTGCCAGCTGTGATGTCATATAGAGTTGTATCTGATTAAGCAATTGCTCTTCACTTCCTGTTTAACTGTTTCAAGTGCTGCCACAGCCGGGGGACAACCTCTGAAAAGCTGCTTGCCGGTATCATCTCCACCTAAGAGATTCTTCATTTTTAAACTTAAGAAAAAACACTGGAGAATTATGAAAATCACATTTTTCTTTGCTGTATTGTCCTCACTGGATTTCTTCTCTTTCCTTCATGCTTATCTGCAATATCCCTTGCCTGACATAGAAGATGCAAAGTTCATTGAAGATTGTGTGAGAGCTCACAACACATTTCGATCCAAAGTGAATCCACCAGCCAGCAATATGTTTCGCATGGTAAGGTTGTGTTTGTGATCTTTTTGAAATTATTGATCGGGCTGCTGATTTAGCCCATCTTATTCTTCATTTGTGCCATGCTATTCTTTCCATTTCACTTAATGATTTCTGTAACATTTATGTTGGTTCTTTGTATGAAATAGAAAATACATTAATTTTCACAGTATTGTTCAATTTTAATAATTTGAAGGGAATTTGTTTTTCAGCACAAGGTTTGGCTACTCTCAACTTCAGACAGAGCAAAGGGCTGTATTGCAAAAAACAGTGTTCAGTTCTCATTATGTTATCTACCTCTTTCTAACAGAGATCGTAATCTGTTTTATATCAGGTCAGGTTTCATACATGGAAGCTGTGTGGCTTTTAAAAAGTTTCTGAGTAGGCAGTCTGCAACAGGATTTGTTGAAAATCTCTCATCTCCTGTTGTTTCTTCTAATCTAGAATATGTGTTGAATAAAGGGATTTCCCAGGACAGCCATTTAGATACCTGATCTTCATTTGCTGTAGCAGGGTCTGAAGAGCAGGGATAGTGATATCTAGGCTGAAAAGCAGAGCTTTCTACAAATACAGTGGATATCAGAACAGGTTATGGGTAGCTCACATGTTGTTCAGTGGAATACATAAGGAAAAATGTGCACAGCTAGGTGAGGGAGGTAACCCCAGTCAGTACATGTCACTTCCCTTGAGCCGTCCAGCAGTGCTGCATAGTTGGAAAGGAAGTTAAATGCATAATCACATGCAGAGTATGAATCATTTCTACAAATGGAAGCTCACAGTAAAGGGATGACAGTACCAGTGACTGTAATCTCTTGCCATGTTAAAAGTGATGCTTAATTAAAAAAGCAAACTTACCTGCTCAGACCAAAGATCCAGCAATTCTGGAATAATAGCAGGAGGAAAATATTTAAACTTCTTGAATCAAAGATGTACTTACAAGGTGTCCAATCATGGTACTTACAAATTCTTAATGGATTTTTTTTGGTTTTTTTCAGCCTTGAGGTCATAAAAGTTTTTTAGCATTTCATGGCATCTCATGGCAAAGAGCTGCACAGCCTATCCAGCTTGTGTGAAGCTATTTCCTTGTGTTTGACTTGGGCCTGCTAATGCGTAGCTTCATTTAATAGGGTCTGGTCTTAGTATTGGAAGATACAAGTTAATGCTGCTTGTTTACCTATTTCACACAAGATGTCCAGACGTCTGTGTTTGAAGCTGCAGAGCACTCTCTGTTGCTATAGGAAAGCCCTCCAATCTTGAAGATGATCATCCTACTCCAGGTTCTCTCTGGCCTTTCTAGTTCTAGTGTACCTTTCTTGAGGTGGGTTGCTGTGTTGCACATGGCATTTAACAGGACTTCTGCAGAAGTGTGATTATATGTGTGGTTTTATTCTCTATTCCTTTGCAAAGAGTTTTGAATACTTTGTTTGCCTTATAGTCTACTACTTTCAAGCCATCTCCAAACCTGTTATTAGGAACAGGAACTCAATTTTTTCTCACATCCCTTAACTTGAATTTCCCTGTACTGGACTTTACCTGTCAGCGTAAAATATGCAAGTCTGCCAGACTGGTTTGTTAAATTTTCACTTGTGCCTCTTTGGATGAGAGTGTTTTCTTCTCAGCCTAGCAGAGATGAGTGAGTCTTTTATTTGCTTCATCCATCTGCAGAGGAGGGAGAAAAGAGGCAGAAGAAGCTGCGGAAGGGAGCAGCTGTGACTCTCCCTTCTGTTCTGCTGGCCAGCAGAACAGAATTCCTGTCTGGCCTGGTAATAATTGTCAAGTGCAAATCCCTGGACAGCCAGTATCTCCTAGGCACAAAGTCCCTCGAGCCCCTCTACAGCTGGAAGTTCAACACAGTTACCCCTCCAGGTGAAGCAGCTTAAAGACTGCACTGCAGCTCTAAATATATTATTAACAAGTCAGATACAAGAGGACAGTGGATAGATCCTGCATGTCCTGCAATAGCTAAGGGAGAAAGAAGACAAAAATTTGTTATGGGAGTAGAGATGTCAAGTGAGAGAAAGAAACCGAAGGCAGGGATGGGAAGCAGAAAAGGGGAACTTTTAACAAGTTTCTATTTAAAAATGTCTGAATTCAGCTAAGTCACTGCAGTGCAGGTTATAGTACATTTTCTTCCTTTTCTACAGTCCTGGGACGCTGCTTTAGCTAAGACTGCCAAAGCATGGGCAAAGAGGTGCATATTTGACCACAATACTTACCTTGAAATGCCAGGAAAAATGCACCCCACCTTCCCACGTGTTGGAGAAAACATCTGGACTGGCACAGCCCGCATCTTCTCTGTGGATGCAGCTCTCAGGTCCTGGTTTAATGAAGTCAGCAGCTATGATTTCAGCACCAATAGATGTACTGGCATGTGTGGTCACTACACTCAGGTGAGTCTTACATGTCCAGTGCTTTATAGTCTAACATATGAATAGTCTAATATGTATATAGTCTAATTTCACCAAAGATCTGAGTACAGGCTTGGAACAGATTGCTTTGGAACAGGAATAACATCAGGGCTTTGCACCCCCTAATTTATTGTTGCATGAGATTGGAAATAAATATTATGAGCCCTAGGGATGTCAAGTTCTACTTCCAGTAATGGTGGAAAGGGATTATCCCCTGGCAATTTCATATTTACAGGAGAGCCAGATAATAAGTGCAAAAATGGCTGTCAATCCGTTATTTGTCCCAGCTGCTCTTCGGGTTAAGTTGCTCCTCTGTCAGCTGATTTAAGTTTCCCTGAGATACTTCCCTTCTCCTTCTTCCTTTAATGCTGTTGCTTTGGTAGTATTTGAACAGTGCATTACATACTTCCCTTTGTCCTGCAGGTTGTCTGGGCAGAGAGTTACAAAGTTGGCTGCGCAGTTCACTTCTGCAATACAGTTGAAAAATTTCCAGGACTGTCCAAAGCTGCACATTTTGTTTGTAACTATGGACCAGCGTAAGTTAATTGTGGCATTTGGGTGGGTTTTTTGTTGTTTTTAAATAGCCCAGCTGATCTGGTATCAGATGCCAACAATGATGGGTGCAGTTGTAACAAATTTCAGAATAAGCTACATCCTCATGTCAGTTGTCCAAGGGAAACTTCCCCTGGCCACTGGGAACAGAACCTACTGGACATAGCTGGGACTGCAGAAAATCCCACTCAAAAAAAAGCATGAGAGCAGATCATAGCTGAGATCACTCACCATAATGCAGATGGTGGAAGAAAATCTGTTTTGACTTCAGTCTCTGCAGGAAAAGTGGGAAAGGTGTAATCTTCCCACTTCAGAAAGATTACATCTTTCTCCTGCCCTACACAAATTTCAAACAAGACATTGTACTTTAAGAAATAAAAGGAAGACAGTCTGCTAGTTTATCTGGTACCTTGCAGTATTTCTACCTACTTTTTACAGGTTTGGTTTTTATAATCCAGGTGGGTAATGAGGGACTAGAGGCAAATTTTTGTATGCTTACAATAATACAGCATTGCCTGAGAAGTCACATTAATTTCCAGTGGCAGGAGTCAACTGATCCCCATGCCAATGAGAGCTTTAATCTGATCTAAAAGGAATTTCAAACAATTGCAATGGCAAGTTTTTTGATTAGGGTATTCCCTCCCCTTGTTGGCTTTTCAATGGCAGCTGCCAAAATACTGTTCCTGTTTTGCAGGGGGAATTACCCAAGAAAACCATATAAAGAAGGACACCCATGCAGTAGATGCAGTAATGAGAAGTGTGTAGACAAGCTCTGTGGTAAGACCAAAGTGATTAGTAGGAAAATTGCATAGCAATAAAAGTGGCATAATTAGCAGTGGAAAGACAACAAGAAGTCAATTTGCGCTAGTTGCACTGTGCGTAGTGGATCTGTAGCAAACCACACAGCAACAGTACCAAACTCTGGGAGGAATAGAGTAAGAAGGAAATAATTGAAATACTTTGCTGTTGAAGGCTCTCAGAAGAAGCAGCCAGAGTTTCTGATGCAAGAAAGTATCAGTTAGACTATTTTCTCCCCTTTATCTGGTCAGGAAGTCAAATCCAAAATTTTAGCCTCAACAAATATTCACTGTCTAGTTCTTCTCTCCCTGCAGAAACAGGAAATTTATCTTCTGCTTTTTTTCCTTGCTTAGCATGTTCTAACACATTTTCCAGACAACTGTATTTCTGAACTAATAATTAGACTGTACCAAAAAGCACAGTTATTTCTAGTTTCCACAACTTTCTGAAAAACAGCAATGAGAGCTTGCTTGTAAATCTTTTCCCTACTATGCTCAGTGTTATCAGAGTGCTGGTGGAAAATAATTAAACAAACAGTTGTAACAGAGCTTGGAAGGCTCAGGGGATGAGGGGATTTTAATCAAATCTTGAGGAGCAATTAATAAAAAAACACCCTTTGGAGCAGGCCTGTGGCAGCTGTAGGATGGCTGACTGATGCTGGGAGTCAGTGTGGGGCTGAGCTGGCACAGCCCACTACCAAACCCTGCGAAGTTGCAACAAGGAAAGGAGTGTGGTTGGAGTAGAAACCTCTCTGGGATGGAGGTGCTCCCTGCAAATGTGCTGCCGGGGCCTGGGAGAGAAGTGGGTGACGGTGAGGGGCTCAGCCTGCTCCCTCCTCCTTGCCTCCCCTCTAATGAGCCAGAGTGACCCTGTGCTGGGTCTGTCTCTTCAGTGTCAGGGTGTGGGGACAGCAGGGAAACACACAGCCTTTACCCCATCACTCTGAGTCTGCTCCAAAGAGCAGTGGACCTTTATGTCAATTCACCTAGTCCCAAACTGGGCAATGCTTTAAATAAACAGAGATTAAAGGAGGTGCAGCAATGACTTAAGTATGAATTTTATACAGAGGTTTAATGGGGATGGTCTTTACTAGCCAGGCTCTAGACAGCTTCAGCTGTAGAAATTATTGAACATTTGGTACTCTTATTTCCTTCTGTAATATCCTGGCTGACTCATCTGAAAGTCTCAGACTGATGCATCACAGGAAAACTAGAAATATCTCAAAGATGAGGGGGAGGGACAGGAGGAACAGAGTATTTAAAAGTTAAGTGCTAGATCCTACCACCCGCTTTCACCGTTTTCTCCCACAGGCCAAATGAGGAATTTCAATAGGATGCACACAGGCAATCCTGCAAATGCAACAAAACTTTTACTAAAGGTGTACTTCTGTGATAAATTAGTAGTTATATTTGTCTGTCTATAACTACTTAAATTTTGTATCTGAAATGATTTTAAATAAATTCCATGTTTTGTTATTCTTTTTTATTCCCTCATCTCCATGACACAAATTCTTCCTGATACAGCTCGTTTTCTCTGCTCCTCTTTTAATTCAATAAAAAATAATGAGCTCCACACCAGCTGGGAGCCTGCTCTTGCTGGCCTGCTTCCCCCTTGCAGGATGTTTTAGGTATTAATTGGCATCATCACTGCAATCAGCCAGGCACCAGCAAAGGCTTACCTCTTTACATTAAGAACCACCATTGAATGGTACTCACATTACTTTCCTCTTCTGATCTCTTTGCAGAAAATGCAGAACGTGAGAAGCTGATAAGTACGTATCAAATTCTTCTTAATGGTTTTCCTGTAAGTATTTCCTGTAAGGCTAAGACTAGGTCTTAACACCTGTTTCTTCACTGATTTTTAGGTTATGCCAACTGGTATCCAGACTGGGATACACAGCCCCAGCCACCGCGGCCCCGTCCCCCCAGGCCTCCTGTGCCATCACACATCCCACCTGCTGAGCATCCACGCCCCTCTTGTGACCAATACTGTCTTAGTGTTTTAATTTTAAGGCCACTGTTTCTTGTATTGAGTGCTGGTGCTGTATTTCTAGTACAACAGCGCTTTCCACACACTTTTTTTAATGAGTAATGGTCAATTAAGATTGTGATCCTACTTCTGTATTACAAATGGCACACATTTAAAAAAAAACATTTGGTCATCTCTCATTATCCCTGATGTTTATCCAGCCAGTGTTTATCTACAGAAAAGGCTGCTTCTTCACTCAAGGCAAGATATAATTGGCTATGCATAGAGGTAGTATAACCTATTGGCAGTAGCTACAGCATGCTCCTATGTCTGTACGAGCCTCTTAGCTCTAGGGGTAGGTTGCTAGAGGGACCACAGAGACTAGATATTACTCCATGTGCTGACTAACAATCCTCCTGGAAGCCTGGGGCATCACAAACACATGTCTAAAGTGGCACACTGTATCCAAAAGAAGCAATAATTCATCTTCATTAACCTTCAGTTATCCCAGACACAATTCTGCCCAGACAATGGAGATTTAACTGTGTATATCACTTTTTATAAACAGGAGTAAAGCTTCCCTTTGCTATATTTAGCCTATGTGTGTCAGTGTCCATTACTCTATTGTCAGTTATACTGTTCAGTTCTTCTCCTCTCAGTAATCCTTGTTCTCCCTAAGTAGAAGAATACCAGGGAAAGTTGACAGAGTATGGATTAAGGTGAAGTGTCAATGGGGAAAGGTTAATTTTAGGATGTAAGATGGTGAAAATATCCAAAATGCAGAGTAGATGGCAGCCATTGTGAGCTTTCAGATAGCAGGAAACAGAGACAGAAGATGAAATGGGCTCAGGACAGATTCTGGTTTAGGAATGGAATATCTCACTTTCATTTAAAAAGTCCAAACCTCTGATGGATTCAGTTTGTTTTGAGAGACACTTAGCCCTCAACCTGACCTGCATTGTTCCAATATATGTTTGTTAGTGAGGGGAATCTTTCAAGCCAGGGGGTACCGACTGATATCAGCAATGCATAACTGTGCTATCAATATTTAAAGCTGGCTTTTTCCTCCTTTGTCTTTGTTCTGTTTTAAGGACACAGTGACTCAAATTCTGAGCCACATTACAACATATCTCACAGAACAATAATGGGCCCCAGCAGAGGTTCTTGTTAATAGATCCCTTGGGATGTATTAGAATGAAATGCCACTGAATGACCAGTAAATAAACAAACAAACAAACAAACAAACAAATAAATAAAGGCAGCTTTATTTTATAACAATTTGGTTGTAGTTGAAAGGAAGAAAATCTATAAGGAAAAGAAAGAGAAAAAGCAACAGCCTTAACAACATCTAGTTTCATCAAAAGAAGAAAATTTTGTCCCAAACTTTTCTGCAATACATTATGATTACTATGAGTAGGATTACAGAGGTTGAACAAATAGTAACAAAGAAGCCTAAAGGACAGGAGAGACACTTGCCCACCACAGTTAAAGAAAGAAGAAAAAAAGAAAGAGACAAGACTGCTACAGCTCTAATGTGAACTTGTAGCTTAATTTCCTTATTCTCATCACAATTGTTCCTGAAATATGACTCGTTTCCTGTGACTAACTTTGTATTCGATTACCATGGCTAAAGTAAGTCCAGCCAAACAAATCTTCCAAACAAAAATGCTGCTGGTAGAGCTAAAACCGCTTTGTACAGCTCAACCACTCTGCTTTTAAAGCTGGAAGACCAGATGTTGAGAAGCATGACTGTAAGGGAAGGGCTAATGACATTTGCAGTCTATGCCTTAAGCAAGTGCTCGGTGACGGAATCGGTTGAAGAAAACTTCCCTGGTGCCCGTGCACAAACCGCAGAAATGAACTGACTTTCAGCCCTGGCGCTGCAGGGCCAGGACCGACACTGATACTTTTCCCGTCGGCGTTCCATTGCGGTGTGTTGCACAGCGAGTGAGTGTCAAGCGTCACGAGCACAGGCA
>JANPWX010000699.1:4529900-4627166 GCA_024734555.1 Trochalopteron elliotii | reverse complement strand
TAGAACCAGTGGGTTGCGGGGTGCGCGCAGCCCCGGCCCCGCGCCCGCCCTCGCGCCGCCCGCTGGGGCGGGCCAGGCCACGCCCAGCTGCCCTCAGGCTGGTGAGCGGCGCCGCAAAGGTAACCCAGGCGGGGCGGGAGCCGGGGGGCTTTCAGCACCAGAGCTGCGGACCGTGGGCGTCCCCCGGCATGCCCTTAGAGCCGCTGTGGTGACTTTCTGCTTGCACCGTCTGTCTTCTTCTCCCTTTCCCGATGACAAGCAGATTTTCTACTTGTGTGCTGGCTTTACTACTCTTTTGTTATTCTTCTGATTCTTATGAACCATCAACATTGCCTGATCCTCGGGATCCAAAGTTTATTGAGGAATGTGTGCAAACCCATAACACACTGCGGTCGAGAGTGGATCCATCAGCCAGCAACATGCTCTACATGGTAAGGGAATGTTCATGACTTATATACAAATTTGTAGCATTGAGATGCCGTTTATGATTTTCAAAGATTGCTTTTGTGGTCAAATGCAAAAAAACCAGAAAACAACCCCACAAAAACCTGGGGTCATAAGACTGACCGCTTTTAAAAGCAGAGAAGAAGGTCCTAATTATCAGGTAGCTTTATGCAATTGGATATGTGCACAGTTTTGCTCTGACTGAAATTCCTCCTTCGAAGCCCAGGAGCCCAGCCCTCAGCCGAGCGCTGTCGTTGTGTTGTGTGAGAAGCCTCCTCGTTGCGAGGCACCACAGGGAGCTCGGCAGCCGGCGGTGTGGGGTTTTGTGCACATCCAAGCACAACCTTCATGCTCGAGTCGGTGAAGGCAGATCCTGTTGCCAAACCGCGCTGGAGAGCTTTCTCTGAGCATTCTCCGAGCATTCTCGGCAAGGCTCTCACGGACTGAGCCGGCAGAGAGGCAGTTCTGACGGGCTGGGCCTGCAGGGAAAGCCGAAAACACCAAGTGCAGCAGGATCGAGTGCTGGAGACAATCGTGTCCCCCACTGCTCTGCCCTCACCTGCTCCCCGGGCACCTCAGGAGCAACAGCTGCAGCTACCATGCAAAACACAGCCTATCTTTCAGTGGACCACAACCATTGTCCTAATTCTGAGCTCGCTCTTTTTGCCCCACTTTCTTACTGTCTCGCATGGTCACCACCAGAAGAGGACATAGCCACAACTGTAATTAGCAATACCCCAGCTGAAGTTAGGGGGGGGGAAAGAGTTCATTTGCCATTTCCAGTTGTCAGACACCAAAAGATAAGTGCCCCATTTCAGGGTGGTAACTGCACAGTAATCAAACTTGAATTGCAAACATGACAGGAAACTCATTTAGTTTCTCTTTTAGATGAATCTGTTACATCAGCTGTCCTCAGCTGTGCATCCTGACCTTCAGAAGGTGTTGCTTTGGACTCTTTATTTTCTACATTGCTTTACTGGCAATGTAGAAAATAAACAAAATATTGTTAGGATGTGTAAGAAGTGCAGTATTCATAGTTTTAAATTGTGCTTAATTTCTTGTTTTGAAAAAATAACTGAAATCTGAAAAAAAAAAAAAGGAAGCATAAGAAAGAGACAAATTGCATCTAAAACAGAAATTGAAACATGGTAAGTTTCTTCAAAATACTGCAAAACCCCTAGTCGTAATATGACCTCTCCCAAGAACTATTTAATGTGGAGAGAGCAGTGCAATACATGATAAAATCTGTTACAAAAGTAAAAACACTGGAATTGAAAATGGTGTTTTGGGTGGTCTTTGGCACTTGAAAAAGGCAGAAAAGAAGATGGTGCTTTTATTTCACAGGGAACTTGTTTTTTGCTGGAGGTAACTGTCCACCTAGATATGTAAAAGACTAAGATTGAATTCAGGGCATTCCCATATTTTGGAAAAGGAGTTTTTAAAAGAAAATGCAAAATTGAAACTCCTTGAATTGCAAGAAACAAAGCTCAACCTTTGATATTTGTAAAACATGTATTATAAAATGAGAACATTGATCTAAATTTGTTTTACCTGACAACTGTGAGTCCTTTCTCAGCCACCCAAAGCGCTGCTTAGTTCTCTTCTAAGGTTCCTCAAAAACAGCAGTCTCACCAGTTTCATCAGGGCTTCACAACAGTCTCCTTTGAATTAGTGCTGCCTTCCATCACTTTTCACATATTATACATTAAATTTTTCCTCTTTAAGTCAGCAAGCAACTTGTTATAAAATGGAAACTGAGAAGCAGTTCATGAGGGGGAGAAAAATGTAAGTATTGTTTCCTTCAACAGCAGTGATATCTATAAGCAAATCTTCCTCTCCTGTGCATTTTCTTCCCAATCTTGATATTTAAGTGCAGTATTATAAGCAAATAAGGAGTGTAACTGCAGTTCAGCTAAAGATCATTGTGAACATTTCTGTACTCCGCTTTTCATCTGTCAGTTTAAGCATTCACACAAAATGGAAAGCGTATTTAAATTTACTATGCAACTTTAAACTTAGTATTATGCATACCTTTATCAAACTTTAAACCTATTACTACTATAGGATGAAGGAGAGGAGGTGCATGGACTCTTAAAAAGCAGAATGTGGGAAAAAAGAGACCATGAAGCATTAAGGTGCATCCCCCACTGTCGTATATCTTTCATCATCATCATCCCAGGGCCTTGACAAGATGTAAAAGGAGGCTTCTATCTTAACTGGCAGAGTTATCTTCCAGGACTGGAAGATAAGTTCTGTACAATGCCAGATTGTATCCATTGTCCTTAAAAGTATCTAAAGAAATACCTACTGCTCACTTGAAATAAGACTCCCTGCCCCAAATTTAATACTTGATGTGCTGAGTTCCTGTCTAAATTATTTATGTCCTAGTTTTGTGGGTGTATTTGGTTTGCATGGACAGTTTTTGGAAGCGGAGGGAGCATACAGGGCTGGTTTCTGTGAGAAGCTGCCAGAAGCTCCCTGCATGTCCCACAGGGCCATTTCCCTGCTGCTGGCCAAGGCCAAGTCCGTCAGCCACAGTGCTGGTGCCTCTAGGATAATGCATTCAAGAAGGGGAAAGGTTGTGCACAAGCAATTGCAGCCAGAGAAGAGTTAAAGACATGTGAAAGGAAAAATCCTGCAGACACTAAGGGCAGGGCAGAAGGAGGGGCAGGAAGCACTCCAGGCCCTGGAGCAGAGATTCCCCTGCAGCCCGTGGTGCAGCCCGTGGTGAGGCAGGATGGGACCCCCCAGTCCATGGAGGTCCATGGAGGAACAGAGATCCAGCTGCAGCCTCTGGAGGAGCCCACACTGGAGCAGGTGGAAGCCTGAAGGGGGCTGTGACCCTGAGGGAAGCCTGGGCTGGAGCAGGGCCCTGGCAGGACCTGTGGCCCCACGGAGGGAGGAGCCCGCACTGAGCAGGTTTGCTGACAGAGGAGGTGACCCCATGGAGGACCCACTCTGGAGCAGTGTGTTCCTGAAGGACTGCACCCTGAGGGAGGGACCATGCTGGAGCAGTGTGTGAAGAGCTACACCCCATGAGAAGGAGGAGAAGTTCATGAAGGACTGTCTCCTGTTGGAGGGACCCCACACTGGAGCAGAAGAGTGTGAGGAGTCCTCCCCCTGAGGAGGAGGGAGCAGGAGAGACAGTGTTTGATGAACAGAGCATAACCCACAATTCGCGTCCCCATGTACTGCTGGCGGGAAGGAGGGAGTAGAAAATCAGGACTGAAGTTATGTCCTGGAAGAAGGGAGAGGTGGGAGGAAGGTGTTTCAAATTGTAATAAATACAATTAATTTTCCCAAGCTGAATCTGTTTTGCCCATGACAGTAACTGAGGAATGATCTCTCCATGTCTTATCTCAATCCAGGAGCCTCTGGCGGCACTTTCTCTCCCCTGCCCAGCTGAGGAGGGCAGTGATAGAGTGGTTTTGGTGGGCACCTGGCCAGTGTCCACCCCACCACAGTGGGAAAATACACCCTCCACAAACATTATGCAAAGGAAGAAATGGAAGGCATAGGTTAAAAAATATTTTCAAATCTCTGTAGATGCATTTTGGAGTGATCTTGTGATTTTTAATTACTAATTGGTAACATAAACAATACACGCTTCAGACTTAGCTATGGTACCAAAAAAAGCTTACTTAGGTAAAACATAGACAAAATCTAATAACCTACCTACAAAAATCTACAAAAAGGTAGATTGTAAAATACACCTTTTCCTTCATCATTTCTGATGCATTCAAAACAATTTCTTTAGAGTTTCCATCATTTGCAGAAGCAAGTAAGCTATTTTAATTAATTCAGAAGAGGTCAAATAGAAAGTTTATTTTTTAAAAAACTTCAGTACAAAATAGTTCAGTGCTGGACAACTTAATTTACATGACACAAAGTATAACTAGGACTACAAGCATACACTTGTGGTACTGTATCTTGCAGGAGGTACAATGCTGTAATCACTCAATCAAGGTGTGTGCACAAGAAAACCCAGCAATAGTAGACACTACCTCCAGTGCAAACAAAAGACATTTACATAACTCAATTGCTTAAATAACCACTTCCTCTAAAATGGAATAGCAAGCGAATGAGTCATTCCACAAATATGAATTCAGCACTAATGTTTCAAGCCACCAAACACAATGATGCTCACCAAAGGGTTGAGTTTAAACTGTCGCCAAAATCCCAGTGTGCTTGTGAACTGACCTGCAAGCCATGGCCTTTAGCAAATACAAGGCTGCATAGGACTTTTGCATTATTGATATGGTAAGCGTAACTCTCATTTTCCAGATTCCATATAAATACAGTTTAATTTACATTAATGTTCTATCATGGCCAGCATGGGCTTGAAATGCTCATTGTGCCGCAAACATTGTATTTGCCTGATATACAGCTCTTGGAGTCCAACAAGCCAGTCAGCCAAGATCATATACCACCCCAAAAATTTCCTCAAGCTTAATCAGCAATTTAAGTTCAAATCAGAAACAAACCTGCAAGCCGATCTACCATGTCGCTCTGTAAGTCTCAGCAGAATTAAAAAATGAATTAACCAAAAGCATCTACACTATTGAGACCCAGCTTTTCCTGAGAAGTGCTCTGAATTACTGCACTGCCAATATAACAAAGGGATTTTTAACTGTCTTTATTTTGCAGAGTTGGGATCCAGATTTGGCAAAGACTGCAAAAGGTTGGGCACGGAAATGCCTGTTTGAACATAATATATACCTCAGACAGCGAGGGAAAGTTCACCCCAGATTTAATTCTGTTGGAGAAAACATTTGGACTGGCTCAATTTCTGCCTTTACCGTGAAAGGAGCCCTAGCCTCTTGGTATCATGAGGTCCAATCCTACACTTACGACACCAATAGGTGCAGTGCAGTATGTGGCCACTATACACAGGTAAGCATTGCATTTCTCTGTCTAAACCATGAACCAGCTTTGCCATTTTGACAGAAAACTTCTACATTTCTCTTGAAGATTCAGTGGACTTTTCCAGGTTCTGTAGTCTTACTATATGTCTGTGTGCACAAGACGTTCTTATGTTCCCATTTATGGGAGGAAAAGAGTCACTATATTATTACTTTAAATGTGGCAGTTTGGAGGTTTTTTTTGAAGAAAATAGTGCAATCATGAAGCAGTCAGATTAGCCAAGCAGTGGCCAAAAAACAGGCAATGACAGTGGCTGTGAGCTGCAGTGCATGAGTGGAATGAGGTCTCAGCTCTGTCAGGCAGACTTCAATGCCAAGGGCTGGAGAAGTACCATCAGGAAGAGATGTCTGCAGTTCTGCAAACATCATGTGTGCACTTTGTCCAGCTTCTGTTCCCAAAGGAAGTGGGCACAGTGAGGAAAAGGACTGCCACTGGTGTGAAACCCTGCTATCACTACCCACAGCTATAGGAAAGCAGGACAGCTTGCAACTCTGGGGTTAAACTGTGACCTGAAGCTATTTAATATTTTTTGCAGGGATACACATGTGCATTTAGGACTTGAGTAGATGAGATGAAGCTGGTGGGCTTTCTGAATTTGTGTGCAGAGAAGATACTTGAATGCAGGAGCTGCAAGAGGTGACCGTGCTGCTCTTTGAGCTTGATCTCAAGGACATTGCAAGAGTCAGCACCTGGAAACAGCAGAGAAGCACACCTTACGTGGCACTAAAGCACAGTGCTGTTGACCATGGTGTTTGTAGAGGAGCAGCCCATGCAGTTTCATGGGGCTAGAATAAAAAAATAAGATTGTTCTCACTTGGAGTTAACAGTGATAGTGACTGTAGCTAGAAGATGTATATCTGACAGCCTCAGGAGGTATCCTCGGGTCTTTACTGTCAGGGAACTCCTCATTCCTCTTCTTCCCAGCTGTGGAGAAGGGAATTTTCCCTGGGCACAATTGCTGCAGTTACCACAAATCACTGCTCAGTCAGTGGCCGCCTGGCATAGGGAAAGGTCCTTTTATTCAGTCCTTCACAGTCCTCAGGAATTAAGTTATCTACAGTTGGTGCCAGGAGCGACCTCTGTTCTGTCACTGCACTGAGAAGACCCTTAGGAGTCTGAGGATTGTCCCCTCATCCCAGAGCTGGTACCAAACAGGCATAAACAGAAATGGCCAGACCTCCCCTTTAAGTCAGTGGAGGCACAAATGTATTTATGTTCTAAGTTGCCAGGATCCTTCCATATTGCTCATGTAGTCAGTCATCACTGCTCTTTTATCACCCTCAAATGCTGCTGTGCCCTTGTCTCCCCTCTGCTGCTGTCATGGGACTTACTTTTTCAGGACTCCAGCATTTGTCTGCACTGTTAGGATGCTGGGTCCCACAGAAAAGCTTCTGGTAGAGAGAGGATCAGTATGTGAAGTAATGGCCTTGTCTCTAGGTTATCTTAGTCACGGCCATGATATTAAAAAGCAAGACTGCAGCCCAGACACAATCCTCCTCCCAAAGCACCAGTGCCTTCTGGCAATTTGCTTTATGTCCCCACAGGCTTTAGTAAAGGGGCAGCCAGCCCTCACAAGAGCTGTAGCAGATCATGCAGCCTTTTATGCACAGATGTGAACTCAGCTCCCACAGCAGGAAAGACAGAAAGCTAATCGGTTAGATTGAAACAAAGGAGATGAACTTCACCTTTCTCCTTTGCAAGAAAGGAAAACAACGTTACAGCCAGTTGTGTCTTCTTTCTGCATAGTTTTAACAAATACATGGTGAATTGGGTAAAATAATCAGTCTTTTTCCAGAAAAAACTATGATTCTGACATCACTGCTACTTTTCCTTGTGAAGCCTCCTCATCCCATTGTATGTGATAAAACCGAGGAGAGCAGGTCTTCTCCTAACTCTTCAGGTGCTGAATCAAAGCCTTTGTCACCAGTGTATCCATCTGTCTTTGCAGGTAGTTTGGGCTACAAGCTACAAGGTCGGTTGTGCAGTCCACTTCTGTCCCAAGGTGAAATACAGCTCCATACCCAACGCAGCACACTTTGTCTGCAACTACGCGCCATCGTAAGGTTTTTTGTTATGAATATTTCACAGGGTTCTGGTCCTACCCCTTCCCTTCCACAACATGCAAGTTTATTATATAAGTTCATTTAGTCCTGTGTTTTGTGGGAGGAAATAGTCTCCAAAACAGAGAAAGAGGTACACTTTTGTCCAACCGACTTTTTTTTTTTATTTGCTAGATGAGGGCTATATATTGCAGACAAAAAGCAGTGGGACTGGAAGAAAGGATTAAATATAAGATGTTGACATGAAAATACTGAAGTGATCATCTGAAAGTTAATCCCTTGCTCCTGATTGCCAAGATGGCCCCAGACAGTTGCCGAAGTGCAAACAAAGTCTGAAGATATTCTCACACGTGCCTGAAGAATTAAGCCCCTAAGGCAATGACTTGGATAAACATTGAAGTGTGCAGTGCTGGCAGCCTGCAGTCATAGCAGCTGAGAGCTGCTTAGGAGGCTGGGGCTGGTCAGTACAAATTTGATCCAGAGGTCCTTCATATGCATAGTCAGTAGGATATCCAGCTAGGATGGATGTATTATTCTCTTCTCCAGCTAATAAATACCACCATGGTATAAATGCAGCTTTAAAAGCCTTACATGCATACCGTGTTGGGCCAAGGTCAGGCAGCTCTTGAACTCAAGCAAATTTGGCATTCCTTTTGCCCATGCCTCATCCTTGGAAGAATATGTGCTCCTGACTAGATACCTTGAAATGACACAGCTGCTGCTCTCCCCAGAAGCCCCACATGCAAATGCGCAGAGGGCCAAAATCCCACTGGATTTCTTGTCCTGTATTGGCATGGGGAAGAGGAGCGGTGTCTTCACCAGCACCCAGCAAAGCAGGCAGAGGTCTCTCTGGAGAGGCAAGGGGCTCTAGAGAGGGCTTTAAAGCTGGGCCCTTCCCTGCCCACAAATGGTCAGTTGCATGCTAACAAGTGGGGTAATGTCACATCCACCTGTTGATTTTGAGAAGTAGCAGCTTCATTGCTTGGTTTCAGCTCTACCAAGACCCCAGGCAAGATGCATACATAGTTTCCTCAAGTGAATGTACTCTTCAGCTTAGACCAAGCAATGAAAGCCTCACCTTGCTGAAAGTAATGAGGTTTTACCATGAAGTTTCATCTCACTGCTGAGATTTCATGCTTACAAAATCCCTCTCTGTGCTCATGGGCAGTTTGAGGCAAGCTGTAAGTTTTGCTTTGGCCATGCTTTGAGCAAAGCACTCAGCTGTGTTTGGTGCAGTATCAGCCTGGGCAGAGGTAGTTGGTCCCACTCACACCACTGGTAGAGGGAGGGAGCAGGAGAGGGACCCACATCACTCCTAAAATATTAACCAACAAATGAATGAAATCACCACCCATGAGAGATTCTCCAACACCAGAACATTCCTCTCAAGGCTGAATACACATATACACACAGTAATTGAACCTGCTCTTGTTTCCATAGCCAGAGCCAGCTATGAGAGTCCAGAGTCTCCCTGCACACAAATTACCCAACCCTGAGACTGCTTTAATTCCCAGGTTTTCAATACTGCTATCTCCAGGTTCCTAAACAGGATGTCCCATTACACTTAATCTCTTCTGTTTCACTGCGTGTCTTGGGCACAGGGCACTCAGGCACTCTTGAAAAAACCATCACTCTATCAACACAAGTGAAGCAAAGCTCAGGTTAAAACCTGTTTAGCAGTAGATATGAATGTCTTCCCAAGGGCTGTTTGAGAGCAGTGTTATTTTCCTTTGCAGTGGGAATTTCCCAGTGCAGCCATACAAGTCGGGAAGCGCGTGCAGCGCGTGCGGTGGTGACGAGTGTGTCAACCTGCTGTGTAGTAAGTAGAAGACAACCAGACACCTTCCTCAAGCATATGTAGAAAAGGAAAGAGCACACAAAAGATACTGGCAGGAGGCAGGCAAGCACTTCTGTTCCTAAATATAGGCTGGAAAACTGCAGTCAGAAGCCAAGAGGGTTGTGATGCACAAAGTGAAGGGAGGAGGGCAGAAGGAGTCTGTTTTCTACCCTGGGAAGTGATGGGATGGGGTCTGCTCTTCAGGTGCTGGAGGGTGTATTACAGGAGATGTGGTGGCTGCAGTTTAAGGTGTTATTACCCCAGAAGTTACTGCTTGCAGAAACAGAAAGCAGAGAATGGGATACCTGTCCTGTCCTGGGGGTTCCCGGTTATTACCTGATGTGTGAACTGTGGCTTGAGCTGGTGCAGGTCCAAGCAAGCTTTGCCCCTGCCATGCCACTGTGGGTGAGGAGAGCAGCCACGGCACTGCCAAAGCTGCTCACTCCAGTGAACATCAGCCAGGCCATCTGCTTTCCCCTAAGCACTGGGACAGAACAAGGCTGACATGCAAGAGCCTTCCTGGAGATGCAGTGCTCAACCCAAGTCTGGCAGCCTTCCTGATATGCCTGCACTTGGCTTTGTAATGGCTGCATGGAGTCAGGAGGGAAGGAGACCTGAAATATCCATAAAGGCACTGTGCTGTGGCCACTGACCTATGGGGAGCTGAGGGTATGGTCACACTTTTCCCCAGCACCCAACCATTGGTGAACTAAAAGAGTGGGAAGATGCTGTTAAAACACCAGTACCTAAGGAGTGTAAGGGAGTGCTGGATTCACAGAGCTGTTTAATGTTAGTTGCAAGCTCTCAAAACACAGGGCACAGGGCGCAAGCCAAAGTGATCTTGAGAAGCACAGCCGTGAGAGGAGTCCTCTCTACACCAGCCACTGGCGGTAGAAGTCAAAAAAGTGTGATAAACCACTCCTCAGCAGAGTCCTGAGAGTCACTGCAGGGCTCTCCCAGAGTCAGCAGGTCTTTGCTTCTTCCTGAGGAGAAACACATCAGCTGTATTTATAAGCCCATTGTGATGGTCACATTTCATTCCCTTTTGGTTAGAGTCAAACTGTTTCTAAATTACAAGTGTGCTTATGTTTACTTATTTTCTCTCTCCAGAAAATGCAGAGCGTGACAAAGTTGTTGGTAAGTACCACTGGAATTGCTGCTTCCCTTTGCTGCCGTTTTTGCAGTTATACTTGAAAATGAATTGCTTTTTTTACAGAGAATTCCAAGTGGCATCCAGACTGGGACAGACCTGCATGTGATGAGTTCTGCATCTCCATTATTGCTTTAAGATCACTACTTCTTGTACTGACATTCGTGGCCACCTGGCTTCTACCAAAATATTGGTCTCTAGTACCTGCCAGTGGGTAACACACATGTAGAAAACCATAAGAGCACTTGGCTTAACTCATCTCTTCCATTCACATAAGTTATAGGCAACACAGACATTGTCTCTACAGACATTGTTTGCATCCACAGGTGATTTAGAAGTACAGAAATAACATCTTCATTGTAGGTTGTAGTTACAAGCACCGATAAGCAGCTTTTTCATTGCTTAGAACCATTTAAAAGTTAAAATGAATTTAGATGTTAAAATTGTTTTAAAAGTTAAAATATTTTTAAAGTGGAGCAGTGTGCATGTGATCTGGTGGATACAGGAGCACATTGTCCATGCAGCACACTAAGGTGCAGGCAGCTGCCCAACACACTTTAGGAAGGGCTGGAGAGTGTCCAGCCCAGGAGCCAGGCCCCAGCCCACAGCCAAGGCACAAGCAGAGCATGCACCTGTCTCTTCCTATTGCACTCTTACCTTGGGCACTCCTACAGCAAGATGCAGAGCGGCCTGTATAATTTAATTTTTTTTCAGGAGTTTTTGATCCCTGTGACCTCTGGCATTTGAATCCTGTGGCAGCACTTCCCAGTCTCACAGAGCATTTGTCATTGGTACTTCACTTTGCTTAGAATTTGTTTTTAAATTCACGGCGTCTGTGCCTACACAGTTTCACCTGTGTTTACATGGTTATGTATCACTGCAATCTTTCCTGTTATGGTGGTTTTTTTTTTTTTTGAGCATAGGGGTTTTACTGCTGTTTCAAACAATAAATTGTTATTTCCTGCTTCCTGTGTATGGCAGTCATGAATTTGCAACATGACCTAAAGCTTAACTGCTGGTGCACAAAATAATCCCAGATTCAGCTCCAACTTGCACAACACTAGAAACAATGCTGGGAAAGATAGAACTCCAGATCACACCGTGCCCATAGTTACAACTTTGGTTCAACAGCTGCCAAAGAACAAATCTCCTGGAACCTGCACATCTGGAGCAGGCAGTAGGCTGCAGGGACAGCTGCTGTGTTCAGCTTGGTATGTCCTCCACCAGCTACGCTCAGCTCAAGCAGAGTCTGGAAGCAACAGAGCTGCACAAACTCACAGCACAAACCACAGCAGTCCCTGTCTGTACCCTTAGAAGCTTCTGCACCGTGCCCTCTGCACACACTGCTGTAGAGGAAGCTGGGAGGTTCCCCTCACCCCTTCCTTTCTGCAGTACTGTCACCACAATACCTGTTGGTGTTTCTGCACGCCTCCTCCTGACCCTGACTCCTGCTCTTACTACTGGCATGGATTTTAACTGAAAATGCTGGAACTGGGGCCCAACATTTCTCACATTACACTTCCAAACAGTTATCTGCTAGTACTGCTTGTACTAGAATCATTTCAATATTGCAGCAGTCCTTGAATGAATCATTTTTCAAAATGTAAATATGGCTGGGGACAAAATTTGAATTTCATGCTTGATATATCTTTATACATCTTAGTTCATTGACTGCTGGAGCCTCCATAGCCAAGACAGCACACTCACAGACACTCTTGTGTGAAACCCAAGCCTCAAGCTCCATGTACTGCAAAACCCCATCTAAAAATCGGCTGGCAAGTGGCAGGTGGGCAGCAGGACTCAATGTGTGGGCACTCTCCTGCTCAGGGCTCCACAGCAGACTGCCCAGCATGGTCTCTGCCCCCTGTGTGTGTAATATCCACCTAGTGGAAAAGAGGAATGCAGGGAAGGGAACCAGATACACTGCTGTGTCCAGGGAGCTTAAAATGAGCTCAGCAGCAATTCTCCCCTGCTTAGTTTAATTAATGAGTGGTCTCCAGGAGAAGAAACAGAAGCAACACAGAGACCTTAAAGTTCAAAATGTTAACACCTTAATTTAACTATCTACTTAAGCAGCTGTTAGGAAATCCTAAGAAAGGCCCTCCTTAAAAAACTGTGGGCTTAGGGGGATTAAATCCCTAAACTTTACAATGTGGCACCTTTCAAACAAACAAAAAAAGCTTGAAAATCAAGAAGTCAGGAAAAAAGCAGCTTTGTCATTTAAGGATATCCAAAAATCCAGGTATTTAGCTCTGGTTGATAAAACCGCTTTGAATTGACCACACAGCATATTCCCATGAATTCCATATGATAAATGCAAAACACTAATACGGAAACAGACTTCAGGTACATTTTTAAAAGTCTGTAAACTCTAAAATCAGTTTAAGAACGTATTTTGCAGTAGTTCAAGCTGTTCTGAAAACACAAAAAAACTTCACTCTTCCAAGCCCACTTTATTTTCTATTATTTACGTTTTACACAACTGCCATACTCTGTCAGAAGACAGATGCACAAAGCACCAGCAAGTGACACCATGCAGACCCTTTCCATTCAGATATGGACTCTTGGGCAGACAAATCCTTTGGCTTGCCTACGGGAATATGAATAAGCTTTCTTGATTTTCCAGTTTAAGTAATTAAGTAATTCCAGTCCTACCAACAATCCTTGAAAGCTGTCAACAGTAACAACCAAGAAATACTAAACACATATGTTACCTTTCCACCCCATAACAATAGGACAAGACTTCCTGAAGTGTACTAAGGATTTTACTGGAGAGAAAGATGTCATGTAAAAGCTACATAAATGACTCAGCTGGGGGTCCTAATTTAAAAGAGGCGCGCTTCCATGGAAGTAAACATAAAGCCAGGCTGCCCCAAGATGATCTACATTTTCCTGCACTGCAAATCAGGCACCCAAGAAGTTGGCTGATGCAGCTGAAAACTCCCTTTTTTTTAGGATACTTTCACAGCCAGATTCCTGAAATGATGTGCTAGTCTAAAAGACCAGTGTGAGACAAACAGCATTACACCTGTTTGCAACTTTTTAAACAGGCAGGGGAATGTGTGTCATGAAAGGGGCTGATGCAGTTCAGATCAGAACCAAGGACTCTCCCTCCCCTAATACACTCATGCTTCTTCCCTGGCTTGTCAAACTCCTCCTTAATGGGTCCTTGCTCTGCACTCTTCTGCTGAAGCACATTTGTGAGAGCAGGAATGTAAACTCAAGTATTGCAGTGTCTCCCGTTGAAATTAGTCCTTTCACTACATGAGAGGCTTGAACTACCCACAAGCCCTGAACTTTGGTCTCCCCTTTACTGTCAACTGCCAAACACCAGTGGTGTTTCTAAAAAGCTTTTTCTAGTGCTGGTATCACTCAACCCATCACATCACTACAGTTTCTGAGATGGTTGGCTTGTGACTTATGCATCGTGTTCTCAGTGAAAGATGCTTAAATAGTATTTTCCTGACTGGTTCCAAAAGAAACTGCCACTTATGAACAATGCAGTCCCTAAGAAGATGGGGAGTATTTTTTCCTTAACAATTAAATGCCAAGAACTCCTCACACAATTGAAAGGTCCACTTGCTTAGAAGGCAAGCACCAAAGCCATGTCGCAATGCTCATGTACTGACTCTCTAACGAAACATATTCTAAATTCTTATTTGTGTAAAAAAAAAAAAAAAAGTGTTTTCACCTACTAGTTTCAAATAAAAGGTCATTAACCTAAAATGCAGTGATTTGCATCCTTCTAGAAGAATCATTTCCACTGTGTGTGCAGTGATCAAAATTCCAAAACCCAGCAAAAGCACTCAGTCATGAAATTAGTGTGGTTCTATCACCTCCTCATTACACTTGTTTCTGTAATCTTAGATGTATGAAATAAGCAACAGCTGCTCTTCTGGTGTACTTTATTTCATCACATTTCACAGTTCCAGGAACATGAAAAACCTCTTAACTTCCTTTAAAATAGGGGAAGTGTCTCAAAAAAAAAAAAAAAAAGAAAAAGGAGGAGGACAATTTTTTAAGACATTCTTGAAAGGAAGAAATAAACTAAGAATATATTTAAAGGTAAATAACACAACTTTTTGTTTTCCCTGCAGCACAATCCCTATGTAAAGACACTTTGTACCATATTCTGTGTAAAAACCTATCAGGACAATGCTAATAAATGACAGTTTATTAATGGTATGCAATGAAAATTTATGGCTTATCTGATTTTCAGTTGAAACTGTGAGTTTGTTTCCTGGACAACACAACTGAGATTGTGCATTCATTAACTAAGGATTTAAGAACATTGTATTAAAATAGTTTATTAACACTGAGACAAGACACACAAAAATAATCAGCTTTTACAAAAATAAAAGCATAATATAGTAATAAATCTTGCCCATTTAGCAAAAGTTATCATCATTACCTTAAGCTTTCACCTCCCCAGAGTTTTCTGACCCAAATGTTTAACACTCCACATCAAACTCCTCAACGTTTCTATTGTGAAACCTTCCCTTTACACAGATGGATATTATCCAAATACATTCTCTTACTTTCTCAAACAACACAGGAGCACAGATTTTCTTAACCAACCTCGCCAAGTCTGTACAGCTATTGTAGATCCACTAATTAAAATGTACTTAGGAAAAGAGGGTGATATTTCTACTTAGTCTTTTCTTGTCCACATTATACCAACAGCAAAAAATCTCCCATCTTCTGAGTGTAAAAATGTTCATTATCAGAGGTGACAAATAAACATGGTGGTGAATTACTTCTTTTTCTTTTTTTTCTTTTCATCTGCTGCCATTTTTAACTTTACTTCTTCCTCAGGGAGTGCTCCTAATTTCTTCTTCTTTGCATTCTTTACCTTTTCTTTGATAGCTTCAATGTCAATCTTCTTCTCAGTGGAGGCTACACAGTACGAAATACAAAGGTAACAGACATGAGTTTTACTTCTGAAAAAAGTTAACAGTCTACAAGAAGACTTTATATATAAACACAGTAAACTGCATCCTGTGGCATTGGTTAGGACTCATTTTATGATCACTAATGATTTTATAGATTATTCTAGTAATAATTTTTGTTGAAACTAGTATTACCTACAAATCCTATTCAGCAGAATTTGAAGAACAATTATATAAAAAAATCCCATATAACAACATTTGAACACAGATGTCACACCCTACCGACATACAAACTATTATCATCCACTCCTCAGAGCACAGATGTACTCCTCTGAAAGTAGTACATACACACTGTCTTAGACATAGGCTTGATTAATCTTGCATAAGAAAAGAAATTAACTGCTGAGTGCTTACATGCAGAGAAACTTTGACGGCATTTTGTCTCTCTGCAAATACCTAAAGTGCTAAGATCCCAAACATGCCTATCCCACCCCGACACACTCTCCATGGCCATCCATTAATGGCCACTGTCAGACAAAGGATGAGGAAGGGTGGGTTGGGGTAGTATGATGTAGATCTTTGATCCTGCATGAAAACCTTTATTAAAAACTTCTACAGGGAGTGCCAGAATGCTGAAGTTAAACACATAGTGCTGAGCAACGTGAATAACGTACTCTTGTGTTCACAGGTGATGGTATTTTCTCTTTTGAGCACAAGCCATGAGTCTGGATCTAACTTTCCCATCTCACACAGTTAATTTCTACATCTAATGGTGGGTAGTGACAAACTACTCCTGTCATCTGTTCTTGGAAGACTGAAGGATTTCAGCTCAGAACACACAGCAGCTAGAAAAGCACCATATTAGAGAGACAGTGCAAACAACAATAGTTTCCAGACCACTGGAAATTTACTGCCCTCGCAACAAAAAAAAGTACTGTATCAATGCTACAAAACACATGCTTTTCAAGAAACACAAACTTTAAAGTTCATAAGATTGTGTCATATATAGTGTAATGATATGTAGATAGTACAGCTAACAGTATATCTAATACTATGAATATGAAGCATAATCAGTGAGAACTAAAGACTTGTTTCTCTAGTGCATTAAAAAATAAAACACTTGAGAACATAAGCTCTTACTCTGCACATAGTGTGGTTTTATTTTAACCTTTAGAAAAGATATTTACCGTATCTTGTACTCAAGTTGTGACATAAGTTTTGCAAGTAAGTATTGCCTTTTGTTTACTTGAATGTAAAAGTCATGGCAGCTTCACTGTAAAACTGAAAGGCAAAAACTTGATGAAGCTAGAACAACCAATTGAGATTGACTCTTCAAGGGAGAATTGCCATTTTATAGGTACAGACTTATTGGCTAGGTGATCTTTCTACTGTCCCTAGCAACTCTAGGCATGGATCTTACCACCAGGATTTTTTTGTATGACCTTTCTTTTTCCTTGGCCGTATTTGCAAAATCACTCAGCCTAGAAACTGACAACAAAATGTTTTAAAACAGGAAAAAAAATGGTTACCTTTCTTTGTTTTCACTACTGGCTTTTCCTTTGGTGGGATAAAAGCTTTATTTCTTTCTTCTTGTCTTCTCTTGACTGCATCTGCTTGCTTTGCCTGAAAATACCAATAAAAAGGTCAAGTAGCAACACAGCAGGCCAAAAGGACCAAAAAAAAAAAAAAAAAAAAAAATCAGATTCCAAGGCAACAATCAAATGCTTTTTAACTGGATCCTGGATTAGTACAACTTTACCTTTATCTCTTCCATTCGCTTCCGTTTCTTCTGTCTTTCTTTCAAGAAGTATTCACCACTTGCCAATTCTTTATCAATCTGAGTAAGACAAGTAGCAAGAAGCCTTAGTTAATTACGCATTATAAGCCAGAGGTGTAGTATCAGAGAATCAGGACATGACAGAAAAAGTCTCCCCATCTCTAAGAACACAGTTTCAGGTGTGCTATATTCCTACATAACCAAATGAAGTTTCAACTGACCTGGCTTTCTGGCTGAGGAGGTGGGAAAGGTGTGTACTCCTTCTTAGTATTTTTCTTCTTGGGCTCCTTGCGTTTTTTCAAGTTCTTCCGCTTGAATTTAGGCAAAAATCTTTCCCAACTTTGTGTCCTCAGTTCAGGATCCTTTGCTAATTCCCTTTTGATCATCAAAGTCTTTGATAGTTTCAGAATATCACAAAGAAGTTATTAAAAAAAAAGAGTATTACAGTAGAAGCCAAGAGATCCAAAATAGAAGTTTCACTAGAATTTCTTACAGGGAATATGCTACATCCAAACCTTCCACATCTCACTTCATTAAGGGCAGAGAGGCTTAATTATGAACAGCAGAACCAGAAAGATGCCTCAAAACAGGGACAGAATGCACTGGAGAAGGTGCTTCAGTTTAAGTGAGGAAGTATCAAGACAACAATCAAAGGAGAAAGTTTATGCACACTTTTCCTTTGATTTTGCAGATACTGCCATAATGGTGTTATAGCAATGTATCCTAGTAAAATGGAGGATATCAAAGTCAGTGGTTTTTATAAAGCAGCACACTACAGAAATTCTCAAAAGTAGATTACCACACAGAAATATGTAAGTTATTAACATACAACTCTCTGGGAAGAAATATTATCTTCTTGTAAACAAAGAAGCAGAGGACCACGCTAACCTTGATGTTATATATGGGATGTATATTCTTCATTGTGTCCAGAACAACTTTTCTAACCTGTATTGAATAAAAACGAGAAAGAACAGAAAGCTCAGCAAGTATTTCACATGCTAATCAATTAAAATAGCAGCTATAAAATACTGTGTTTCCTTCTCCCCACCTCTACCGCCCCAAAGTAGTAAGCCTTAAAATTACTGAAACATTAAGGTTGGAGAAGACCTCCAAGATCATTGATTCCAGCCTTTAAAAAGCTAAAGTACAGGGTTAACTGGAAGGAACAGCAGTTCAAAAATGCCAAAAATATTGTCATGCTTCTAATAGACTCCAGCAGGCCCCACAAACATTATTTTCATGCTGCCATGGATCTTATGGCGTAGTGAGGAACTTGCTTTTGACAAGCATTCTTCTCCCACATAGTTATTAAAACATATACAGATGCTTTTTCTTCCAAGACAGAAAGATCTTACAATTGAGCAGCTAAGATGATAATATTATGGACATTCATATAAATGTAGCTTACTAACACACATCTGAAAAGTCAGTGAGGAACTGCCGTGGCTGTCAGATTCTGTGTATCACCCACCCTGAGCTGGGCACAGAAGTTTGTGTTTGCTACACAAACAGCTCATCTACCTCATCTTACCTCTTTTAGCCCACTAAACGGTCCAAGAGCTGAAACAGTGTTGCCTTGCACCATAATATAACAGTTTGTTAACAGTTCCAGAGCCTACACCAAAAAAAGAAAATAAATTAGCATAATATGAAGACCTGACACAAATTTGGGTGTCAGTATCGTCTGGTTAGTACACCTATAGGAAATACCTTCAGAGTAGATCCCTTTGGCCCAAGAAGCCGTGCTCTTCTTTTTATAAAGGTCTCTCTCTTCCTCACCAGAGAGCCTATCTTAATGATGTCACATGCAACATCATCCTGAAGGATACGAACTGCCTGAAAAGATGCAGGCAATGTCATCTGAATTCAAATGTATTACTCGTAAGAGTCAAGAGAATACTTTGGTTTATTTTTCTCCCTTTGCTTTCAGATATATTTACTTTAAAGATATATTTTATTTTATTTGACTCACTTGAAATTCCCGCATTTTTAAAATGTAGTATTTTATAAGTATTATGATAGAATTTAAGACAAAATAAAAGCACAGTGATAGATAAAAGCTTTCAGGATTTGTTACAGACCTGCTCAAATGGAACGCTTCTTGCCAGAAGTTTTATTAAGTCTCTAGCCCTAATGATTGCATATGGATCAAAAGTCTTCTTAGTGGTGGTGACAGTCATGCTTCCTTCAATTAGATCCAGCGCTGCATTCACATACTGCAGCATTTGAAAGGAAACACCACATCAATATCATAATTCAGCTTTGGCAGCAAGCAGTTAACTAACAGAATGTACATCTATTTTTCCCAAATTCCTTAAGTGACTTTTAGAGTAAGAAAATTCACACACAGACACAAAACCCAGCCTGAACATGTGTCTCAAGGCCCAAAGTACCACCTCTCTCATCTCCCTGAATTCAAGCACAACAAAGCTGTCAGGGCCTGGAAGAAGAGGTATTTGCTGCTGCATATATTTTGCTGACAGCATTTGTAAAGAACTGCAAGTCTGGTACACAGCTCTTCACCAATTTTGATGACAAAAAATGACACTGCTAATTCAAAATGCAAGCACAGTAGAAATTTATAAATATGGTGTGAGAAGAGCAACTTGCACTATCTGTATTAGCTTAAGTAAGATCTCTATGTCCTAAAATGTAAAGTGCAGTATCACAATTATTAAGAGTTCATACATGTTCACCCAACGCTTTCTGGACAAGTGGCCAGCACTCTTTCAAGTACGCTTCTCTATACTTCGGGAACAATGTTGCAAAACTGCTTTCTTCCAGCAGCCCCTTGGGATTATCCTCCCTTGTAAAGGCTGGCTCCTTCCATCCATCTGGCACAGTGAGAAGTTCAGATTCATCAACTGCTATTAAAAAAAAAAAGCCATTATTACAAGAAGATTGATATAATACACTGTTGAGCGCAGTTTGCATCTTTTCTAACCTTAGAAAAATTACTGCTTTAAAGCATTTATATTAAAAAGAAAAAAAGAAGGAATCCGCAGCTGAGATATGCGCTCTTGACCTGGTATATTCAATATGATTATGCACGTATATTACACAGGAACAAGGCACAGACGAAGGCGAGGAAGCCGTGTATCTCGAGCGCAGGCACACCACAACACGGCACCGCCGCTGCCGGCCCCAAGCACCCACCAGCCGCCTCTACTCCCCGCAGCACCCCACGGAGGGACCTTCAGCCCGCGGCCCTCCCGGCGAGCCGCCAGCCCCGCGTCCCACCCTCACCTGGCGCCGCTTTCTTCTTGTTCTTGTTCTTCTGCTTCTCTCTCCGCTTGGGGCCCGACCCAGGCCCGGCCTCCTCCTCGGGCACGGCCGCCATGTCCGCGCGCGCGCCGGAAGGGGCGGGGCCGCCGGGCCGAGCGGAACTTCCCCCGCCCTTGGTGTGGACGGCCCGGCCGGACTGTGCGCCCGGAACACCCACAGGAATAAACACCCCGAGGCCTTCGGTGCTGGTAAATAAAGAAAAGGGATTCCTGATGAGACCTGAATTTTTAACTGAGTAATTTACTATTCAGTTGATGAAACTGGATAATAAATAAGAAATTTAAGAATTACTTAAATTCTGGGGGATCCTCTGCATCCTCCTCCCTGCCCCTTCCTGTATCTGTAGCTGAGCATTTCCGTCAGTGAAAGAGCAAGAAGGTGCCTCCTCCGCTGTCTTTCATGGAGACCATGAAAAGCCAATGGGGTGAAAAACTAGAGGAGACCTTTAAGAGCAAGAACACTAGGTGGCAGAACAGTCTTGTCTTTGGCAGGTGTTCACCGCATCTGTTCATGAAAACCTGCAACTCTACGATGTTTAATTACCTAAATGATGAGAAAGAGAGTTCTACCACCTGATCTATACCTAAGTAAAATACTAATTTAAAAATCAGTTTTGACCCTCCCAAAACCTTTCCTTCGGACCTGGCTGCTGTTTTTCCTCACTTGCTCCATCTGCCAGCCTTTTGCACACCCCCATCTCCCACAACGAACAGGACTTCCAAGGTCCTTTCTGTCTGCAAGCTTGACATCGAGTTGATGCAAGCTTTTAGCCATTTGTTTTAATTCCTGTCTGTCAACATCCTTCAAAGAGGGAGCAGGAGCGGTTCCCCTAGAAGGGAGGCCCTTGGCAGGGGGTGCTGGCGGTGCCTGCGGCGCTGCGGGGAGGTTGGTTATCCATTCCCGATCCCACTAGATGGCACCGGCCGCCGCGCTAAGCGCAGCATCCCGAACGCAGCTGCCGCCCGCCCCGTGGTTTCCGCGGGAGGGACAGGACCGGGAGGGAGGGATGGAGGCGGTGGGGAATGTGCTCCCCCTCCGCCCACGCAGCCCTGCCCCGCCCGGCACGGGGCTTTGCTTGCCGGATGCCACTGACATTGTTCCGTGCCCCTGGACAAGCACAGGGAGGCAAATTTGCCGCTCTTGGACACAGAAGCTTTCTGGGGCTGCTTGCCGGGCTGGTATACCTCAGCGCTGCAAAGCCTTTGAGCACGGGACGGGAGTGCAGGCAGCCGGTCGAGGCGAAGGAAGGAAAGGTTGGGCGTCCTGGGGAGGCGGCGCAGTGAAGTGCATGAAGCGCACAGTGCGCGTCTCTCTCACCTGAAACCTGGCCACGTGTTGTGACAGCGCAGCAAAGCAGATTTGGAAAGTGTTTGAGGGAGAATAATTAGTTTAGCTCTGCTCTTGTTTAGTGTCTGATGACTCCTGTGGTGCAGGCCATTAAAAAAATCACAGGAATGGGCTGTGGAAGGGGCATACACTCAGCGCTTGGCAGTGGGAGTAAGCCTCCTGATGGGACGAGAGGAGAGAGGTAGAGAGGCTGCAGTCCACACAGTGTTGAGTGTGAAGAAAAGTTACAGGCTGCAGCCTCCGGCCTGCCAACCTCCTCAGTAGTGCGCTTGCTCCCCGTGTGAATCCCACACCTCAGAGTGGCAGCCACAGCCTACTCCTGTGCCCTCTCCTCTCCTGCATCCCAGCCCCTTGGCCAGCTGCTGCTTCAGGGGGGTCAATGAGCCCCTTAGCCTCTGTGCTAAAGGAGAAGTGAATGGTGCATGGGGTAAGGGGCAAGGAACTGCGGCCTTGTCACTTCTTTTCTAACGATGGGCAGCCCTCTGTGGTCCAGTGTTTCACTGAAGCGTGTCTTTGCCTGATCAACACAGATACACTGAGAATAACAGAAAACAGAGGCAGTAATGCTAAAGGCTTGGAAGATGTGATTTGAGAAGGGCCCTCAGGTCCCCTCCTGTCTGATTCTTTGAAGGATACAGTAATTTCACATCTTTCCTTTTACCTCAGTATCTGGGGTCTGGCTGGATACAAGGAAGCCACTTCCCTAAATTCATAATAGGAACAGGATGCTCCCACAGACCTATCCTGCTTCTCCAGACAACAGCATGTGTGTATAATTTCTCCTATTCACAGCTCAAATGCAATAACCAGCTACTGCTCATCTGTTGGGGTTAGGAAGCTGAGGACAGCTAGCTACAGGGACAATGGCTATTGAGGGGACAGGGACTGACACTGCTGTCCAGGTGACTGGGACGAGTATCCTGCAATCCCACAGGAGCAGAGCCCTCTGCACACTGGTTTGAAGCTGAGCTCTGAGGCAGGAGGGACAGTGTGAGTGCCACCACAGGAGAGGGGTGCAGTTACCACATGTGGGGACTCAGTGCTGCCGTAAATCCGTGCCCTCCACCACCCCTTCCCCCAGGGTCTGCATGCCCTCCCAGCTCTTGCAGGAACAACATGTTTTCTAAAAACACTTTTCACTGGCAGCACACACCATGTTCAGTGTTCTACCCAACCCAGTGTGGGATGGAGGGACCCAGGTGCAAAGGGCTCCTTTGAAGGCCTTGGTCTGAATAGTACAGATCCTAGTCTAGCAAGACCTCTACACCTGCTGGAGTCATTGTTATTCTTGCGAGGACCTGGCTCAACTCTGTGTGTGTGTGTGTGTGTGTGTGTATATCTGTGTGCAAGTGTTTTTTCCTCTTAAAAATAAAGTGAAGGAATGAAACAGCGCAGCCTCCCTTACTCATGTTTCATATGATACGATGAAAAGGCAGAGCACTGCTGTTAGAAGGAAGGTGCCTCTTTATTATGCAGCAAAGTAATTATTTCCGTCAGTAGATAGGACTCTAGCCACTTGGCACTTTCTTACATGCCATTTTCCAATCCAAAAGAGCAACTTGGGATTTTGTGATAATTCAAGCAATCAGATGAGCTCATGCACATGGCATTCATTTGCTAGAAACACCACACAGATCCCATTCAGCCTCACCACTCATAAATCCATGTGACACTTTTATCTATTTATAAACTTTTAACAGCAGGTTATGATTGTTATGCAAGCCATTTTCCAGGGATTAATAAACAGCTTTTGTTGATGGCAGCAAGAAGGGCCATTAACTAGTCTGGGACAGTCATTAATCTGTAGTAAATACTAAGCATCTGGATCATTTCTATGTAATTAAATAATCAATACTGCCTTTTGATTCAAATAACTGGAGAACTGTATTTCAAATTTATCTTGGCTTTGGGTATTCTTAATTCTTTTAGTTTACAACAAGGCAGGAAACAGGCACATGGGTGAGCAAGATTTTCTCCTAGTGTAACAGGCTCTTAAATTATCAGGTATTTCATATAAAACCTGTCAAGTGGTCAAAATAGCATTCGAAGTGGCCACCAAAACAAATTCATTGCATTGGATAGAGAAAAAAATAATCATGTGTTGTCCTTTTTCATAATAGAGTACGTTCATTATTGCAATAAAATTAGGTGATCTGACCCTAGGAGGTAGCCTGGAAGAATTAAAATAATCGAACAGAAACTCCCCCTGCCCAGCCACCCTCAGTAAAGTCCACTGTATTTCATTCCCTGGCTAACATGACCTCTGTGCCCTCAGGCAGATGAGGTTGTGGTGTCATTTCTCTGTCTCCCTCTCTCTCTTCCTTTATCTCTCTGGGCACCGGTGTGAGTCACCTCTCTGGTTTTGTTTTGCTCTTGTCTTTGCTTCGGAATCCATTGATCTGCAGAGGTGCTCACAGATGATGGTATTGGTGTCCTTGCAAACCTGGCCAGGCAAGAACACACCGCAGTGGGGCTGCTGCCTTCTCCGTGGAGAGCTCAGCAAATGCCCCAGGAAAGCAGAGTTCATCTTTCCTTTTGAAAGAGAGCAGGGAGGACAGTACCTTCTGAATCTTAGAACTAGCAAGGAGCTGGAAAATGAGAGGACTGTAAACAATAAATGCATCTTAAAGGGCTGGCTGGAATAGCAAAGCAAAGATAATTTGTGGCAGAAAGAATAATCCAGAATAAGAAGGAGGAATCTATGGGTAAAAGAGAGCATAGCTTTCTCTGGGAAATTCCTTGCTTGCAATAAAATTGCTGTCAATTTAGGGGCAAGAAAAGGATGAGAGCCAAACTGGGAAAGGAATTTACTGTCATGAAATCAAACCAGCAGGTTTAGATCAAAAGGTCTTTGGAGCAGGGAATGGGCCTAATCACGTATTCATACAGTGACTGACAGAATGAGGCTTTTGTCTTGACTTGAGCCTCTGGGAATTGCCAGAAAGCAAACACCAGATCAAGGCAAGCCACACCATGACCTCTGAGATATACACAGGAGAGTAAAAATGAGAGTGAAGGTGAGTGCTGGTCAGGGGTAGGTGTATCAGAAGCTGGGGAGGATGAAGGCAGGGGCCTGAGGAGGGCAGTGGAAGAAAATGCCTGAATCATTATACTGGTCCAGAGCCTCAGAGGGGAAGAGAGTCAAGCGGGGATGGGAAAGCAATTGTTGCCATCAGCTTTAGGAAGTCTCCCACACAGTGTGGAGAGCAATCACAAGTTCCCTAGGGCCCAGTAGGGACAGCTAACAGATTTCTCCAGCTGTTGTAGTATCCATCGTATTTAAGTAATGCCTCACATGGGCTGTACCTGCCAGGGCATTGCTGTTCTAATGCCTCTTGACTCCCCAAAAGAGGAGATATCCTTCATCACCTGTGGATGGTCATGGCAGAAGAGCACCAAGTGGAAATCAGGTGGCCAGAGGCTCAGGTCTGCTGCAGCACTGAAGGGTCCCCTCTCCCAGTGCCTTTCCCAGCCCCTCCACATGGGGAAAGGGGATGATCCTTTCTCAGTGAAGGCAGGAGAAGCACCCCAAAGCCCCCCTCCTCTCTGCCAGAGAGCTGTGCCAGAGCCCAGCCAGAGCAGCACAAGAGGATCTGCTGTACAGCTTTCTGTAAGCATGCAAAGAGCAAACCCATTCTTAGAGGCATACAGTACCCCAGGGTTGTGGATTGAAGCTGAAAATCCCACTCCCACCCCCTGCAAAGGTTTTTAATACAATTTTAAAGTCATACCTGAGAAAACAGAGTCTGAGCATGGTTTTTATTTAGGAATTTGCCTGCTCATGTGCCTTATTCTGAAGCACTCCCACACTCTTGCACTAGAATCTGGACATTATTATGCAGATTTCCACTATAGCAATATTACAGCAGAATAAATAGCTCTGCTATACTTGAAGGGGAATCCTATTACATCTTCAGTAACTCTCAGTAAGCATTATCGCTATTATACCAATTGAAGAGACAGAAAACAATTTTTAATTAAAAATATTTATAGCAGGCATAATACCAACTGCCAGTTTCACTATCCAGTGAATGCATTTTGCAGCTGGTACTAATTCTCTCTTATTTCTATGAGGTTAGCCAATATCAGCTGTTCATTAAGCAGAGGACATTTCAGGAATATCCGTATTATATGCTGTAACTAACTAAGAAGTTCTTCCTTTGACAGATATTAGGAAATCAAGATTGCTTGGCTATGTTATTCTGGGACTTCATAATAGAGAGGTCGTTTCCCAGTGATCTGAGTGGGCTGCATCATCAGTTTTATTCAAATCAATCCTACAAAACTGCTTTCCAGCAGATTAGAACATTTTAATTAGCAATATATCTTCTGTCTTCTATTTGCAGTGGAATAGGGGGTGGGAAATTGATTTCAGTACATCCTTTCTTTTACTGGGAGAGCAGCATAATCGGAAAGTGTCAGCAGAACAACAGGCAAATTAATTTTGAGATACAGGGCTTTCTATGACCAACCACACTGCTTCTCCCTGCACTGAGTCAGGCCAGGCTGTGTGGGCCAGTTCACTGCTGCTGTCGGTGCCAGATGCTCCAGGGGGCAAAGTCTGATAAGGCTTACTTGGGTGAAGGGCATGACAACAACCCACTGGCTCACCCTGAACATTCTCACGCTTTCTGTGCCACAGAGCATATAAAACCTCAGTTCTCATCCTTGTCGGAACTCTGTATCAGTAAATGTGCCTATGTGTAGCTGTAGGTGATGGACAGCTGTCCCTAGAAGCTGTAAAAGCACCTGCATCTGCTGCAGCCATAACTCAGGCTGAAAGGAAATCAGCAGGCAGAGGAGGAGCCATAGAGGAGCCCTATTCCCAGATATCCTCCATCCTCCAACCTCCCTGTGCCGTAGGACATGTGTCTGAAATGCAGAACTGGAACATTGCCTCCACCAGTTTTGTGTCCGTGGAGAGCTTTTTCCCCATAAATGCAGGGATTCATGAGAGTCAGTTTGTCCTTGGTTCACATTCATGTGGTTCAGAGGGATTGTGGCATGCTGAAGACTCCAGCCCACAAAATCTAATACAAAACTTCTTGTTCCCTGTATTCACTCCAGGATAGCTGGCAGCCCAGTCAGTGAGGAAATCCCCTGGTGATTTTTCAAAGGAGCAGCTGGGAATTGACAAACCAAGCAGCTCATCATAACCTGGCATGCGAATTGCTAAATCCCATATGGTTATTGTTTTTCACTTTAAAATATTAGCAGTGAGTTTCAAAACACAGAATTTAGCAAGCTGTGTTTCATCACTGAAAAGATCAAACCCCATTTGAGTCTGTGAAACCATTTACAACATGCTTATCCTTCCACCTGCAATAGATTTCACAGCAATTTTCCCTGGTCTGTGTCCACAGTGACAGCAGAGGAGCCCAGGGGACACAGCTGGAAAGATGAATGATGTGAAATGGTGGAGATGGGCATCTTTGAGGGGAGCAGCAGCTGTCCCAGGAGGTGATTCAGAACAAGAGTTTAATGTAGGGATGTGCTGAGTCAATTTGAGGGGAGCTTCCCTCTGCCCACTGCCTGCAGACCGACCTGTGA
The DNA here is from genome assembly GCA_024734555.1 of Trochalopteron elliotii. Taxonomy (NCBI): domain Eukaryota; kingdom Metazoa; phylum Chordata; class Aves; order Passeriformes; family Leiothrichidae; genus Trochalopteron; species Trochalopteron elliotii. Next base: position 4,599,904 of record JANPWX010000699.1, on the reverse strand, counting down.
TGAGCAGCTGCTGTTGCTTAATTAGCCTTTGTGAATATGCTGCTTTAATCCATCTTTAAAGCTCACAAAAGCCTGTCATGTCTGTGTGCTGCTCCTGCTCTAGGCAAGATTGCACTAGTTATTATCAACAGCTTCAAGAAGCTGAGATTCACCAGCAACATATGGGAACGTCTAAGCTATTACATCCATTTTCTTTTACCTACAGGGAAATAAGTATGTCAGTCAACTAAAGAACAAAACTCTTTCTCCTTTGCACAGATGGCCAAAAGGGCTTCCAGAGCACTTTGGACTGAGTGTATGGAATGCAGCAGTCCTAGATGTGACTTTCATCTCAGTAGTCCTAGGCTAGCTCTGATTTCAGACGTTCCCCTTGGTATTTCATGGAAGTGAGCAGTGTGTATTTGAGCAAAGTGCCATTTGGCTTCTAAACGTAGCAAGTGAAATTTCAGTGAAAAAAATTATACTAGTCAACCCTCTGGAAAGGCAGTCTGAACAAGTGGAGCAGCAGAGCATGAAGCATTCCGTCTTATCTTTTTCCTTAGCTTTTCATGAAATGGCACGTGGAGAGACATAATGTTATTTCTCAAAAATGTTTTCTCTGGGTTAAAGCAGAATTTGTAGGTTGGATAACAGTGAGTTTGCACCAGTCCTGGGAAAGGGGAGTCCATCAGTGTAGTCAGCCCTACAATGTGTGTGAGAACCTGTGCATCTATTTCTAGAGCTGCTACTACACTTGGAAAACCATTTTCCTTGCCTACACTGTAAATTTTCAAGGACACAAACTTTTTCTAAGTATGTATTTGTGCAGGAGGGCAGTTTGAGATAATCCTGTGTGATGTACCACCACAATGCAGACTGCTGGCTGCTCAGTGCCGAGTTTGTCATTAAGTTATATCCAGTGCGGAAGGAAATACAATGGAGCTGCTGGGTGGCAAAGTAGCTGTTAAAACCACCATTCCAAATAAAATGTCACAGACCAAACTTTGATGGATAAAATTTCATTTTTGCATGCCACCGGGTGGAAGAAAAGAGCCCATCTGTTCTCCAGGCATTGCACATTGTTAAGCAAACTACTCGCAGCTTGGCAGATCAGAACACTAGAAGAAAAAAAAAATTTAGAAAAGCCAAACATAGATGAGCATGAATACAAGATGAGTCATTGAAGTTTGCCCAAAAGCAACATAAAAATGATGGTTCTTGCCAGGAAGTTATGCCAGGGTATTCTCACGGGCTTGGCTGGCTGGGGCGGGCAGGCGGGGAGAGAGAGGCAGGGAATAGGGGTGCATTCTTCCGCTGCCGGGGCTGGCCAGGGCCGCTTGGCTGCTCGCTGAGGGGAGAATGCCCGTGTTTGTCCTAGCAGACAAGGGGCACCATTATCACATACCTCAGCAGCATTGTGGATGTCAACCAAATAATTGGTTTTATTTAGAATATGGCATCCAACTGGTGAATAAAGCATTTTGGGTGTCCTGGAAAGATTTTTATATACAAACCAGCTTGAATCCCATTGACAGGAACAGCCTCTTCCTTTTCCTTTCCCCCCTCCCCATTATTTTGAGTCAGACAGAGCTGGAAGTGACTGAGAAGAACTCCAAGAAGCCTGTGCCTTTGAGCAATAAAGTCTACTGGTGCTAAACATCTGACATTTGTTCATTAAGAGAGACCCAAGCAAGCATTTAATTGAGATGAGTATTTAATACATGAATGGGTAATGAAAAAACATATTTGTGGCCAATTCAAAAGGCTGTCATACAAGGAGACTCCAAGTCTGAGCAGTTTGGGAAAACTGCAGGGTGCTTTGGAATTCTCTCAAGTGAACTCACACTTGTAAAGCACAAAGTTGCTGCTGCAGCCTCTGAAGAAAAGTGGAAGTAGAATGGGCAGACAGTGGTGGGGCAGGCAGCAGGTGCCAGGCTCCTGCCTTCCTTTAGCATGACCACTAGGTTATAGGGAAGAGGGAACCTTACACAGCTTTCCATATGGAGCATCACAGCTGCACCCATCCCAACGTTCATCCCATCATTCCAGAGCTGCATGAGTTATGTGCTAGGATGTTCCCAAACTCAGAGAAAGTCTGTTGTGGTAGCCCCTAGTACATGTGTCTCATGAACAAGGCTGGATACATGCATCTTCTTACTGTGGCAATCTACCATTTGTTCGAGGAAAATTATTCAAGGTAGATATACTCAAAACAAAAACATAAAATGACTGAAGGCCTCCAATAGCTGAAGATTAAAATACATTTCTAATGAGACAAAAAAGGACAGAAACATTCAGTAAAGTGCTTTCTCACGATTTTTGGAAGATGTAGGATGCTGGCTTCTGTAACAGGAGCAGAGCATGTCTTGCACATCCCAAATGTCCCAAAAGATAAGGGAATGATTTTTTCAGTAACTTCTGGGGGCATTGTATTTGAGTCCTGGAGGCATTATAGAAAATTTGAAACAAGATTGTGATGTGGTAATTAAACAGGACGAGTAGGAAGTTACTGGTTGAAAGATTTTCATCCTGAGTGAAACTGCTTGATGTGCAATTCAGTGATCAAGAAGATGTACATTTAATCACTGAAACCATTGTTTCCTAAGAACAAGCTGACTTTATTTAATATATCTCTTACTTTTCTGGTTTATAAGTTTGTCTGAAAAAGGTAATTGTGCACATGATAGACAGCTAGTCCATACTTGTTGTAACAAGCTAGCTGGGTATTATCTCAGAAAAACCCCACCAGTGTCAACAAAAACTCCCCACTGCATAATACAGGACTCAATGGTTTAAGCCCTCAGTGATTAACAGTGAGGAACAGTCATGAAATGGACTCCCGTGTTTCTGAGTCAGGCAGCCTAGGACCAAGGCACAGGTTTTGTTCAGCACCTGAGAGAGATTCAAGAACCCTGGAAAGCCAGTGTGTGGAAGATGCCCAGGCAGCAAGGGAAATCTGTTATGACATGGCAGTCATGCAGAGTGAGCTGGAGCACTTGCTCAGCTCAAGTCACCCAAACAAGAATGATTTTAACACCAGGCAATGCAAAACCACACGTCTAGGGATGAGGAGTGCTGGATCTGTGTGAAGGGAAAGAGGATGCTGGAAAGAAATTACTCTGTAAGTTTGTGAATTAAAAGAGGTCAAGCAATGCAACTGAAGTGCTCAGAACAATGCTGTGAAAAAAAAAGATATATGGACAAGAAAATAGTGAGCAACACAGTGATGTAAAAGATTAAGTACAGCATTGGTGAAATGAACACTTGTGTCAAGTTAGTGACTACATTTCTTACAAAATTAAATTAACTTGCAGAAGAGGCCTACCAAAGAATTGGAGCACAGGAAAATTGCCAAGAGCTCTGTGAAAAAATATCATTTGTTTGTCAAAATCTGTAGACGATGCTTCTATAGTGTCTTAAAATGCCTAGTATTAAGAAGGTATTAATATTTCAGATAAATGATTCAGTGGTGATATTTAAATTATCAACAAATAATAATTATCAGGTTTAGGTAGCAGAAACAAGAAATACATTTTTTAAACAAGTACATTGTACACAAATGTGGTTAAAATCGGGCTGAGGTGTAAATTGTTTCTCCAATCCTTGATGGCATCAGCTGATGATTTGTTGCCTTTCTGGGTGATATGCTTTAGTGTAACACAAGGCATTGATCTCAATATATGAACACTCAAAATCATCTGTCAAAATGATCTGTTCCTTGCATGTGATTGTGTGAAATTTCATGATTCCTGCCTTAAGATTGGTGGCCCTTCCAGTTCTCTCCCCACATTAAGGTTTGCACCATGGGAACCACAAATAAATTAGAAAATGTAAAATCTTGTAAAACACCATGGTTAAGCAGCAGTTCTTACTGGCTTTTTGAGACCATTTACAAATCAGGAGAGAGGGAACAAAGGGAGTCAGCAAGACAGACAAGACATACCAATTTCAGTACTAAGTGGATTATTAGGGTTGTGGGTACCCAACAAGCTCACTGGAACCAAAGAATACCCTGTCTCGTGGGTCAGATGGCCCCAGTTCAGCATGTGCTGGACTGAGAATCCCACCTAAATGTTGTCAAAGCCTTTTACTGTAGGTTTGGGCTGTGTGCTGATCCTGTTATCAGGTCTAAGAGCAGGAACTGTGGTCCTGCCAAAATTAGATAAGGGTTACAAAAAAAGAGAAAAGGGCACCAGCAGACTCTGCTATCAAACAGAGTGCTTGCTTGTGCTCTTACACTGCTGGAAACCATCAGCAAATTAGGAATAAAAGGAACATGCAGGCGGTATGTTCCCAGCTGAACTGCTATAAATGTCACAGCATTTGTATTGACACCGCAGACTGCTTCATCACTTATTAAAAAAAAAAAAAAAAAAAAAAGAAAGGAATGGGGAAGAAAGATAATATTACAAAGATTGTTTTTCAAATGAGAATAGTCAAACGTACTTAGTTAAACCTACCCTGCAGGAATCTAATCATCACTATAATTGAATGATGGTCAAAAGATAATAGACTAAACAGTAAGTCTACATCACTGATAAACCACTACTTAAAACATATTAAATGTCTTATACCAAAGAATAAATGAGAATGAGACAAAGATGTGAAACAGTTTGAGCTGTTTGTGTTCATGTTTATGCATCATGTTTCAGAGCAGACACTGGGTGATGCACAGGGACTCAGAAGTCATTGAGGCTGCAAAATCAAGAGGGATAAACACCATGGGAAATACTGGCAGCTCAGATGAAATTGTGCTCTTGAGAGCCAGCAGTATTCTGCAATCACTTGAAAGCCTCCAGTGTACTTTAGCATCTCTTGGCCTTTGTTGAACAAAAAAGCAGGATGGGGCTGGTTTCTGCATACAGCAATGGCAGTTGGAAATGGAACACCAAGTTGCTGAAGGGATTTTATGAAATCTCAGCAAGGCAACACCTGCCCATTTGACAATGCTCTTCATAGTTAGAATGACTCCTCTGATGTTTTGAATACCACAATGCATCATTTATTCCCTTTCACACAGGAGGAAATTTCTCTCCTTGAGACTGTGTTTGGTAACAGCCAGTCTGTGACATTTCCCTGGGGAATGAGGAACCTTAGACCAGATACCACCTCATGAATAATTCCTGTAGCACATGAGAAAGACCAGCGAGAACATTTCACAAATCCCTTCAGTCATGCCTTCCAGAGGGACCATAATGCTTACCTCTTCCTTGGAGAAGTAAAGTCAGGGCATACATTGCAATAGGACAACATTTTACTTCAGGAGCATTTTCATACCAGGTCCTTAAGCAGAGAGAAGAGAGCATGACTACGTTTGCCCACTTCTACAGCAAGAACATTTCCTCTTATGGCACTCAGTTTGGCTGCCTTGCCTAACCATCAGGTCCTGCTTCAGATTTGGTCTTCATATTATTCCACTTGCATCAGAGGGTTCAAGGGTAACTGTTTTTTCCTCAAAGTTTCTCTCCACCAAGATTAATGATTTCTAGTTGAAGGAAAGAGTGAAGGCATCTTCAGAGAACAGTGCACGTGAATAGACTCATCTCAACCAAAGAGGTTATAATCAGTATCTTTAATTACAATATAAATCAGCAGGAGGGCTTTCCTTCAAATAATTACTTTTAATCTTGTTACATTTCTTCTCCTTGATTCTTTTACAAGGGAGAGATAGCCACGAAGATGTGTTGAAGTTGTACACAGTCTTTGCACAGAATTCGGCTTTTGTTGTTGTTGTTGTTGTTGTTATACAGAGGGACACATGGTGAACATGTTTAAGCCATGACATAACATACCCTGCTTAGGTTCTTCATTCTGTGTAACAGGGAACAGCAAATGAAAACTGAAAATGTAACTCTTTTTTGCATCCTGCTGTTTCTGGATGGAAAGTGGGATTTAATAAAAGTACAGAAATTTTGAACTATAGTAAATTGGTTTCATATGTTTCAGTTAGTCTTCTCAAACTACATTTTGCACTGGAAATTAATTTTGCTTGGTTACTGAAAGCCTTATCCATATCATGGATTTTAAACAACAAAAGCAAAACAAAGTGGATATTCCTTCTGTACCTGGAGAAATGGCTGCTGCTGCTGGGAGCTCATGCATATCCTTGGTGAAACTCTGGTTCAACATGATCAGGTCCTGTCCTAGAGCTCCAACTGTCTCAACGACTTTGAGAACAAACAAGTAGTGTCTGAATATTATCTATTAGTGTTTATTCAGTTCAAGTTGTTTTAATACCCTACGATAACCTTAAAATTGACCATTATGATTCTGAATTAAATATCAACTATATAATTACTTCAAGGAGAAAGAAAAGCTAGGTTTAATATAATATGTGAGTTGGTCCATATAAATTTAAATTTCTATTTAATAATATGTGGTAAGGAATATGCTGTATTTGTTCAAATAATAAATAATATTTAATTTAATTTGTTATCCCTCTACAGTATGGATTACAGTGCTGTGTACCTCCACTGCACCAGATGGAAGCTGTGTAATGAAATTTGTGACCCAGCATGCTCAGGGAATGGAGGAGGACCAGGCTTGGCTAGCAGAGAGTAGATTGACAGTTTCAGTAAACATAGGGACCGTGTGAAGGGTGCTGAATGAGTAGGGTGTGGGTATTTATCACATTTTGGGGGCAGCAGCTATTCCAGTTGTCCCGCTTCTGGGGAGGAAGTGAGGTGCTTCAGGGTGGTAATTCTCCCATCCTGCAAAGTGCTGGGGCACTTCAGGGAATACTAGCTGCATCCAAAGCTACTGCTACCCACTGAGACGCCTTATGGCCCAGGGTTTCTCTGAATCTCCATGCCAGAAGATATCAGTTCATATATTTATGAAATCCAGGGCATATTCACAGCCTTAGTACTGAGAAATTTTATTATATTGTTGTATTACCCTTTTGTTCCTAACATTTACAGTCCCCTTTCACCAGCTCTTTAGGTTATAACTGTGCTGTAGCAGCATATGGGATTGTGAAAGCACTGTGCCATAACAGCATTTTATTCTGACAGTCATTTACCCTCAGCTGTAGCCAGAGCTATGAGCAGGAGTTAGACCTATACCCCATCCAGGTCATTTTATATACATCACTGTTCTATTAGGGGAGGTTTTTTAGGTATCCCTGCTTCTAAAACTGTCAGCTTTACTGCTGCATTCACTCAGCTTCCCCCCAAACATCAGCTTCAAAGCCTCAGTGCTTTCTGAGCGCCATTGGGCTTTCAAATACAAAAAAATATTGCTTTTTGCTAAAAGATGTGCTTTGTTCCTTTTGTTGTGTAAGCAGAATGTTCCGGCAGCCTCAGCACTTCATCATTAACTGCAGACCATAATTCACACCCAGCTTGGGAGAGAACTGGAGCAAAAAGAAAAACGGTTTTGCCTCGCTGCCCCTGACCCCATGCCACCATGTTATTTGTCACAAGATTGCTAAGCTGTTCATGAGTATAAATCAGTATCATTCAAAACCCAGTGTCAAAGGAAACAATGAAAATCCCGGGATTTTATGAATGGGAGGGATTGTCCTGTGCTGCCAGACTTGGATCAATGCAAAGCTGGCAGGGGACGCCACTGCAATGCAATAAACGCTGCCATCTGTTACCTCTGAGTTACTGGAGCATGTAAAAGGCACCAGTGAAAATCAGCCCTGCCCTGACACAAAATGCTCCTTGGGCAGTTCCTTCCCACTCGTGAGGGCAACAGGCAAAGCCGGGGTGTGGTGGCACTGGTGACACTTTGTCTCACTGGTGTCACCACAGGGAAAGGCACCAAGGGGTGCTAGGTCTGTTGGGGGCATCCCCATGGTGGAAAGCCTCCAGGAGCTTTCCAGCACCATGGTTGTCAGATGCTTGTCTCCCCCTCAGCACTGGCATACATCAGTGCCTTGGTGGCACCATGGTCCTGCTATGCCCAGGAAGGTCCCATGTGCAGCATGCTGTAAAGAGCTTTGTGTATTTTTTTGTGCATAAAGCAACTATTGCCACTGCAGCACCTCATCTAATTCAGGGTAATTCAGGAGAGCATTCCCTCCTCCCCAGACCCCTGCAAGCACTGTCTATCTCCAAGTGCACAGGACATGTTTGACAGGTTCTGTCACCCCTCCAGAAGCATCTCCCCACTGTGGGGAATGAGGGCTGCCTGCCAGCATTTGCCATGGGAGCAAATGCCTTCCCACATCACCCTGATGCTGTCTGCTTGGCTGAGCAGCGGTGTGTTGTTTCTGCACACTCAGGCATGGTGTGGTTGGGATTATTTATACCCAAGATACCTGCAGCTGAGGTCTTAAACACCAAGGCACTTCAAGAGATGACAGGCTGTTGTTCTCTGCTCTGCAGAGAAATCTGTGAAGCCTAGTGACAGAAACAGAAAGGGAGACACCCACATGTGAAAGCAGCCTGCTCAGAAACTACCCAGTTATTTTTGGTGCAGAGTACTACTAATGTTTCCAGACACGTTTTTTCTCACACCCTGAGTTCATGCAGAACAGGGGATAAAGGTCTGTAATAGCTCATCATTTCCATTTGCTTTGCATTTAGATAACATATTTCCAAATTTAAAAACTGCGTGGACAATACTGGCTACCTGAGGAATACTACTGGAAACACTGCTTGTGCTTATCTTTGAAAATCTGGCCCTGGGGGCTGTGTTAATTTCTCACATTATTTTAGCTGGGCCTCTCTAAAGCCCTTCCCCTCACAGGCTTGGAACTGAGGCCACATGCCCCACAAACACATTGGGACCGGCTGATCATACCACAGATTCACTGGGATGCTACAGGGGGGTCATCTGTGCCTGATTATGGACAGCAAAAGAGCCATCCCACAGCAGGGACAAGCATGAAGATTAACCTCTCAAAAGATTTAATTATGTAAAAGTGATTTCTATTTTGAAATTCTACAGAATTTCTATTTTTAAAATTAACTACCAGAAAAAAATTCTTATTCTGTCTATTTGTGTCAAAATATTTGTGTCCCACCCACCCTGCTTCCTAGTTCACTTTGTATTTGCAGGAAACATTGCACAGACCATGACACCACACATGTTCTGAGCAGAATTTTTCCTCAAAATCAGATTCAGTGATCATAATTAAACTGAGATGTGCCTGAGTTTCTGCTGAACTTGAATAAATGGCAGTTAGCTCCTTACCTCTGAGCTTGTCAAACAAGAGTGATTAGAAATATGCAGTTGGTTGGAAAAAACCAACATAGAAGCCCATGAAGCTGTACAGAAGAGTCTCCTAAGCTGATTTTCAGCTTACCTGGTTTTCATCTAGCAAGAACTTCACCAGGAGGAAAGTAAGACTAGTCTGACAAGAAAGAAAAAAGTTCACATTAAAACCCCAATTCATTTGCCAAATAGTTCTCAAAACACTATGAACAATCACTGGCAGGTGCCTGGAACCAAGCTGCCCTTCCTAAGCAATTGCTTATATGGTGTATGGCCCAGCAATTGTTTACTATATTAACAGATAACTGCATTTGATCAGAGCTATTAACTAATTTAGATAATTCACATGCAGTCACTACCCTGCATAAGGGAGTGAAGAGATCCATAGCACCTTGGTTTGACTGAGGACGCTCCAGTTCCAAATCCCAGTGTGAAATACAGATGTTGTGGACTGCTGGTCATACCCCATGGGCAGAGATTCAGAAATGCCCTTTTTACCCCCAGTTACATTGTGGCTGAGGTGGTTCCATGAGGAGATGGGCTCATCCCCATCCAACACAAACCCATGTTTGGCATGGGTTGGTAGCTGGAACAGGGCACAATGTGGGCATGTGGGGCAATGGACAGTGAGCCATCTGCAGCCTGTGTCACTGGTGGGGACATGTCTGAGCCAGGAACCACTACATCTGTCCAGAGACGGGCAGCAGGGTTCAGCCTCCAAGCTGCTCAAACACTGTCAGATTTTGGGGTTGGAGAATGGCTCACAAGATGCCCAAGCCAACCTGCACAACAAGGTCTATCCTGGTACTGGTGGGGGAAGCACAGAGAAGGTGAACCAGCAGTTGCAAGGAATCTGTGTGGCTGTATGCACCTTCCCAAGGCCCTTTCAGTCCCTCTTTGCTACCAGACACCAGTGTGATTTTGAAATCTGACCACTGAGAGCAGTCCCAAAGCAGAGATCATTGGGTTTTTTACTAAACATGGGAGAATGAGTGCTGAATTTGACTCCTGCTTTGTGCTCCCCTGATCCCAGCCCTTCAAGGGAAGAGACCAGCCTTCTCTCTCCTTTCCTCTTTGTGGGTGCTGTGATCCTTCAACAACTTGCACATGTGGTCTCTCTTAGTTTTGCCTGCCTGATTACATGTGTTTGTTTTAGCATCTATAGAAGAATGAAGACATGTGACACAACTGTGCAGGATGGGCAGGAAGAGCTTGGATCAGACAAATGGTGTATCCTGCCAAACAGGCAGCACAGCTTCCCAGCCACTGCAGAGGGAAGGGTGCAATGCTGTGGCACCCCAGGCTAGCTGGGAGCTCTGCTGTGATCCCAATGTGTCTGATCTCTCATCTTGATATTGCCACAGCATTGCTCTGGACAGGAAAGGACAACAGTCTATGTCTTAGGCAAAGTGTGTCATACAGCATCATAGAGGACAAATACCCCAGTGGTGCCAGCTCAGCCTTCCTGAATGCCTTTTGTCACAGTTCTTAAGGTTTCTTATGACAGTCCTGTCTCTCAGCTTTGATAGCAGGTAGCAAGTCTGCATCTCAAACCATAAAAACCTACCAGAAAACACAGATTTGGATAATTTCCCTAACAAAAAAGGCTATGTCCTTTTCTTTTTGTACACATCCTGAAGATGTAGAGCAGGGGCCCGATTTTCAACTCACAAAATGATGATGTAGGTACGAATGTGTGAACAAAAGACTGGAAGCAGGCCAGAGTGTGAAACATTTGACTCAGGCAAGTGGGTCCAAGGGCTTCTGGTCCTGAGTTGCTCTGGTGTGGATTAGAGAATCACAAGGTGACTCAGGTAGGAAGGGACCTCAGCAGACTGTGCTTGTAGCCCAGACTCCCACTCGGGGCAGGAGCAGCCCATTTGCCATCTGTCTTTGCCTCTCCCTAGTTCGGCTCCATCCCAGCTGACCCTGGGGACTGTCTTGCAGCAGATGCAGCCAGGTCTCTGCAGTGGTGTGTCCCAGCTGAGGCTGCTGCTTCCTTTCCAGCAGTGAGGAGCAGTGCTGGGCTGCTGAGGGACATGACATGTGGGGCCTTCAGCCACTGCCTCGGGGGCTTGCCATGAGAATGACCTGAAACCACTTTGCAGTTTTCAACAGTCTTAACAATGGAGATTGTTGTTCTATTAAATATTGGACAATCTAGTATCCTTATTGATTCAATTTGAATATATATCTATATGCATGCAGAGAGTGCTGCAGAACATTGTAGAAACCCTATTTCCATCAGGCTGCCCGCAGAGCTTGGTAAGGGGGACCAGGAAGTCAGACAAGCAAACAGGAAGCAAAAGGCAGCCCTTATATTTGGATGTGAGGCTGACAGAGGGCTTGTCTCTGGATTAGTAACGGTGAACTGCCACTACAGGAACCTGTTTTGTTACTAGGACACGTTACAAGTCAGCAGACAGCCACATTTTTCTGACTCATCAGCTGATACTAATTAATGACTTGGGAGCACACCAAAAATCCCCATTGGCCTTCCCTCCTTCCTTGAAAGGCTGTAATTGTCTTTCTCCCCTTCCCCCCAGCTTTAGAAAAAAATCACATCAAAAAGCTATAAATTTTAAATATGGAGAATAACTAAAATAGCTCACCAGTCCCAGCATCACTTCAAATAAAGGTGCAAACCCTCCAGAGGGAAGGATGCAAACCTAATAAAGAATATAAAAGATAGCACCAATAATTTTTTTCTTTTTTTCATATAAAAATCAACATTCTCTGTTACCAGAACTGCCTATGACAAAGCAAATGCCCATGTCTGTGAGCTGCTGCATCTCTCTGCCAGCCAGGCTAGCAATGCTGAGCAGCAGGATTTCAGGTATACACATTGAAAATGTCTTTGTTTCTCTGAACAAAAGAATGAGGCAAAATTCCACAAACCTCAACACCATCCTCCTTCAAAGTGGGCAGGTATGGTCCCTTGTCTCCCCAGGGATACAGCCATCTTTGCTTATGCCACATCTGCACCCTCAGTGGGGCCAGCATCAGTTAAAACCCAGTTCTGAAAGCCAGGTTTACAGACTGACTCCCAGCACCTGTATTTCTCTGTCCTAGAAAACAGAATCACTGATCTTATATTCTTCTTGAACCCTTCATCCCTTATTTAATGTCCAGTTTCTCACTTAAATAATCTGTGTTGATTTGAAACCAGTTTTTCCCAAATCCCCCATAAGTATTAATCCTCAGGGGAATGTATTTAAACAAAATGTAAATAGTTTCCTTCATGTAATTTTGTTTGGACACAACAACTGCCACCAAGATATTGTGTGATCTCCAGGGTACCATGAATAACGCTTTCATACTTTCCTGTCACTGGGGTGTAATTAAAAGATCTATTTTTTTTTTTTTTTTATCTTGAGTCATTACTGCAGAAATAAAGCCTCCTTTTGAATTACCTCAGTCTCCTTCAATGCAAGAAGAACACAGAGCAAAGCTGTGGTTTTGAATTCTGTTTTTAACACATATAACCCTCTTAGAGCTTAACCATGTCTTTACAGACACAGAAGCTCAATTACATCTTTACTTTCATTCTTATGCTCCTGTACTGTTTTGTGAAGCATGAAGGAGCATTAAATTCACTTGCCGTGATTCCTAGAGGACATTTAATTGTGTGGATGTCCTGATGAAATAATTCCACCTTCATCATGTACATATATAACTCCAAATGAAATATTAACAAGTCTGAGAAAGATGAAGATGAATAAAAGGGTCTAAAATTCTTATTTCCCACAAGTACCCTCACAGCACATTAAAGTGTCTCCAACAGAAAGTTGATGATAACAGTCTTGAGTGACTTGCACACCTGCAGGACTCAGTCCTGTGCAAAGTTGTACCTCAAAAATACATTCAATAATACTCCTCTTTTTAATTCTAAGGGCTTCTCAGAACAGACTTTCTTGGGGTTGTGTTTTCGTTTGCCTCTGCTGTTCTTCTTGTTTTCACATTTCAGTGGCTGGACCATACCAAAAACCATCCTGGCATTTTCTTCTTCCCCTGAATGAGAGGGGTCTAATGCACATTTGCTTGGGACCAATGACTCATACACATTGAAGCTCGAAGCAGGGAATATCAGAGCACTGTGAAGATTATAAGAGTGCCTGACATAAAGCTGCCTGCTGCAACAGGGAGTCAGAAAGGGCTACTGGCTGCCCAGGGCCAGAAGCAAGGAGGACAGCTGGAAGGCAGGCTGAGAATGAAATCACACCTCTGTAGGTTTCATATTCAGAAATCGGAACAGCTTCTCATTCAGAACTCAGAATTTAAAAGCTGATAAATTACAGAATGAACACAGGCATCTATTTACTTTATCCCTTATCCTTAATTCTGCAGTGCAGCCATGCTCATCCAAAGCTTAGCATTAATTTAATGTTCAAAATTCAAAAGCATTTGAGTGGCCAGACTAGAACAAATTTGCTAGTAGATTGGCTTGCTTATGAATGCATAAGAGCACAGAATTCTCTTTTAATCTTTTATCTATATTTAATTTATTTAAATAAAAATTTGGGGGTTTTATTGATGATGTTGTTGTTGTTTTTTGTTGTTGTTGTTGATATTGGTTTTCAAGGGTTTTTTTTAAGTTACCAATGGGTCATTTATATCAGAGGAAAGAGGATCTGATTAAAAATTCAAGATCTTTTTTTGTCTTCCTCACAGGGCAGCCATGACTTTCTCCCCTTTTCCCACTGATGACCTGTAGTGGGGAGTGTTGCTTTGAAATACTAACAAGGATGAGGCATCTCTTACAGAAAGGGAAGAAGAAAAAGAAACAAAGGCAAGGAAACAGAAGCATCACCAAAACCACATCTGTTTTTCTGTGATTGGACTAAAGATTCCAAGCCAGACAATGTACTGACCTAAGAAAACAAAGTTGATTTATGTGCCTTTTTCTGGCAGAAAACTCCATCTCAACCCCTACATGTCTGTACACCAAATTTACCTCAAATTCTGACTCTGGGGTATGTGTGTTTTGAACATGTGAGGCTTTAGGCTTCACAGAGGAACAGAAATGCAAGTATGAGCCGAGGCTTTGGAGTGATTTCTAGAGCAAGCATGGAAACAGAATCTGAAAGTTTCTTAGCTGAATTTGTCTGTGCTTTCTGGTGCTTCAAACTATTGCTATTTATATGCAGAGGGTTTGAATTAACTGCATGTTTGTACATGGTAAATCTGAAAACAGAGTTTGACTTTAATGTAGGAGTTGATAGCACTGAAACACTGAATCTAAAACTCTGTAAAGGGCAAATCCTTTTGTGGGTGCCACCAAGTCCAGGTAGTAATCCATGCTGTTTGCATTGGATTTTCCCCTTTGCTTCCTCCATTCTGGTAAAAATACAAATTAAAAGTTAGCTGGTCAAACATGTAAGCTTGCCCCATCCATATTTATGGAGAAAATGTGTTCATTTGAGTTCAGTGTCCCAACTAATCCTCCTGGTCTGGGTTATCACTCTGTGTTGCATATACCAGACTAGTTAAAAATTAAATTAAAAGAGCTTTGGACTGCTCTGCATCAAGAGCAGAAAAGTGAGTTGCACAAGCTATTCAAACAGACAAAGTAAGAGAACACACTAAACTAACCCTAATAGAAATATTCCATTCCCCAAATTTTGCCTGCAGCATCTGGCAACATTTTTTCCTTAAACACAGATGCTTTTCTTTTTTTTATTTTTTAGCATATGCATATGGCTAATTCATAAATGAATTGTGATAAAAATGCCACATGTGTTGTGTCCATATGCCATGGCTTTGTAAATTCTTTGGGTAATACCGACAATAAAATTATGAAAGTATCATTGTAATAAAATTGTGACAATGATATGCTAAAACCAGCAGATGATCTAACCCAGAAATCCCTCAAAAAAGGAAACCTTTGTTCTCTTAAACACAAGGCACAGGCAAGGTGTTGTGAGCAGTACAATAATTGAGCTCAGACACTTGTCCTGCTCTTCTGGACCCTAGAAAACAAATGTGAAATATTCATTCTATAGCTCAGTATCTTCTAACACCCACCTAGTTTGGACTTGACAGCATACAAGGCTAGGCTAAAACCACATTAGAGAGATGTATTTCAGCAAGCACTACATTTAAGCAAGGTGCCACATCATGTCAAAAAATGTTACCAAATCTCATACAAACTAGTAAGGCAAGATTTCTTTTTTAAATTATCTACTCCTGAATACTTATCTACAGTACACAAGTACAATAAAATATGGTTAGAGGAAATACATAGGGTTCAACCAGGGTTTTTTTCAGTTTCCACTTTGTAAGCCCTTGGTAAAAGCCCTGACTGGTTTTGTTTGTTTGTTTGTTTGCTTGCTTGTTTGTTTTTAAATTGGATTTTCACTGAAATTCCGTCAGACGAAGAATTAGAATCATAATCTAATAATTTATTTTCATAACTGGCTGCTATGTTATGGAATGCTCCTATGAAGCTTTAGATATTGAAGCCCAATTGTTACCTGCCAGCAATGTTTATGCACACAGAGCTAAAGATCAGCCAAAATGTCATTACAGGAAATAAAAAACACTGGAAGACAAATGCAAAAACCATTTGGTAGAAATCATAGATATTGGAGTGAAACCTTTTCCCATATTGAATTAGGAACAGAATATATTACAGAATTCAAAGGCAGAGCTGGAAGAGATGGTTGACATCATTTGGTTTGAGATTTTGCAGAACATCAAACTCAGATTTCTCTGTTAACCCATGCTGTATCTAGAGCATCTCTTTCAGCAGGAAAATGATAAAATCTATGGTAGTTATTAACAAGCTTAGTTGTTAATTACTCCTTTTGTTAAACACTTACACCTTATTTTTAATCTGAAGTGTTTCTGTCTTTGACTCCTCTTGATGGACAGTGCTCTATATTTGTTGGGTGAAGAGTTATCTGCTAATAATTTTTTTCCTCTATAGATATTCACAGGCTGCACCAGCCTTGTTTTTGATAAGATAAACAGACTTCTGTCCTTGAGAATGCCTCATGTTTTCCTGTTTTTTTTTCTTTTTTTGACATTCTGGTAGTTCTTACTTGAATACTCTCCAGCTTTCAATATCCTCCTTGAATTGCTGACACCAGAAACAGACTCATTTGACCAATGTTCTGGTGCCAAACATGGAGGTAATATATCCTACTTACTCCCACTCAGTATTCCCATGTCTTTAATCATTTGGCAGAAGGGCTGGGTTAGCAGCTTGTATTTGTCCTGGTCTCCAGCTCTTTTCCAGTCTGTCATAGTTTCCTTGGAGGAAGCAGTGCCCTTTCCCTAGAAGGATGCTCTGCACTAACTCCCCGGGTGTCTGGATATGAGCTTGGCTGCATTTTCTAAGTCCATGTATTTTAACAGCAGCCAGACTACCAGACTATCAGGTCATGCAGTCTGTTGTTGGCCACTGCCCTGTATGTACCTCATTTGCTGTTTCTTCTATCAGTACATCACTGTCAACCTTCAGGAAGACGACAAAGCTTTAACATCTATTTCACGTTCCTTCGAAGCAAGGGGGCATATTTCTGTCACGGGTACAAGCACAGACTCTGTGTTCAGGGATCTCTTCTCTCCCAATTTTATCTCTAACTGCAGGTCCATTGGCACCAAACTATATACTGTTACCAAATGGCAATAAGCAAAAAATGCACCAGGTTACATACAGATTAAGTTTAGTTCTGCAAAGGACCTATTCTAGTTAATGAGAATGCTTAATCACAAAGAAGTGTCTAACAATCACTGGCTGGGAAATTAATTCATAAAAACACCACACTGCTTTGCTTCTCAAGAGATATTTACCACTTCTTGACATTTCGTGGGGAAGTTGCAGCCCCTCAGTGTGAATGCAGCACATGAGACCATGTGCTTATTAATAATAACTCTCTTCTAGTTTCTTCTTATCCTTCTGGCACTCCTCTATAAGCTTTATAAATGTGGCTTTCCAATCTTCAAAGGGCAGTTTAAAACTTGTCATTTGCCCGTAGATGCTGTAATTCCACTCAAGTATGCCTGCTTACTGCAAACCTACAAATCACATCCATGCTGGCGCCAAACTGCAGTACCCTTCTAAATCCCACCAGAGATCCCCCAGTCAGCCTGGTACCAGCCTGTAGCTGCCACACTGCCCACCACAGCACTGCCCAGCCCTGCTGTCACAGAGCCCCTGCAGCAGGCATGGCACAAACCCAGGGGGGAGACTGTCAGCTCTCCAGGCCAGGACCCAGAGCTGGCTCCCTCTGTGCCACCACAATGTTGTGCCACTGCCACCCATGCCCTCTGCCAGGTTCCCCAAAGATAGAATGCCTGAAGATTGGCAGCCTGCTGCCCCTCCAGCTGCAGGCAAGAGAAGTCTTATGGAGTGGGATGAACCCAGTGTACTGCAGTTCTCAGTACACCCAGTGAAAATAACTCAATTGGCACATGCCAATAGGGAGTCCCTGCTGAAACTTGCCTGGTGCTTACAGGCAGGACACAGACCCACAGCAGTGTGGGCAGGACAGACAAGCTGGCAGGACCTTGCTCCCAGGACGTGCATTAGAAACACAAGGGGGAATCTCACTCCACACAGCTGGCCATGGGCAAAGGACAGCTCCATCAGCACATTGAGCAGCTGCACCCAGTCAATTGTTTCTTTTCCTGTTTGATTGACAGTGAGCAGAAGGGCTGTCTAGTGTTAGGGGCAATTTGTATCATGTTTAGGCAGCAGTGGTGCATTGTATCCCCGTGGTGCCTTTGCTCTGCTCCTTCCTAGCCCCTGGGCACCTGACATCACTCCAGCAAGCTGCTGTACAGCAGGATTTTTCCAGCTGGTGCAGGTTTAAAAGCATTAACTGATCCTATTAACTGTCTTTGGAGGAACCCACCTTGCAACAGCAGTGAGATCACGACAACCCTGCAGAGGCCAGACGTTCCATTACACGATGACTAATGGAGCAAAAGGCTTTTCTTTGCACATATAGATAAAATCCCTGGAGTCCACCCCTCCTGCTCTACCCCCCTCTCTGCCTTTCCACCATCGCCCCCACCCTTCCCCCATCATTTTATACTGTTTTTTAAGCAACTGATTCCTCAGGAAAAAATACATCTCATTTCAAGCTTCAGTGGAAACCAACCCAGCCCAGCACCCAGAGGAGATGCTCAAAGATCCACTGAGGTTCTGGTGCTGAGCATGACACAGGAGCAGACTCCAGAGGTGGACTCAAATCTCTGCAGCCACAGGAAATGAAGCAGCTGTGGCCCTGCACAGCCCGGGTAAGCAGAGCAGGAGGCAGCCGCTGGGCTATTCATCCAACATGGTGAGAAAAGAAGGAACAGAAATTTACCTCAAGCCAGGAGGCAGATTTAGGCAGGCTGTGTGACTCAGCACAGCCTGCCCATGGTCAGTCCCACCCCAGGGTGGAGGGCTGTTCTGGGGGGAGCTCCATAGCATCACACCTCTGTAGTGGTCACATCCAGGCAGTCCAGAGGTCTTTTTTCATGGCTGCACCAAGATAAGAATATCTCCAGCTGATGCCAAGCTAAGGAGAAAATTAAAGTGGCATAAATGCAAATTACAGTCTTCTCCTTGGGCACCACCAGGGTGTGGCTGGGCTTCAGCAGCTCAGCTGCAGTAGCCAGTGGTGCAGAGGTTGAAAACTGGGGGGGCTTTCAGAAGTCAAGACATCCACATCTTCCTCGTTTCTGGTCCTGCTTGGTCTGTGTCCATACAGTGTCACAGAACAGCAGTAACAAGTAATCCAGGATTCATCACCTGTGTGCCATCTCTCATGAAAAAAAAAGAAGAGAAAACAAAGGAAAAACAAAGGAAAAATTAACTGATTGGAGTATAGTAGGGCTGAAGTTGGTTACATAAAAATGGGGCCGAACAAAGCATTTGAGCACATGCTACTGGGAACAGCCCTGGTGAGGATCGAAGAGACCAGTGTGTCAGCCAAGCCCATCTGGAACTTCACAGCATCACCTCTTGCACTTCATATTCACTACAGAGCTGAGCTAATAAATACACAAACTCTCCTGGGGCAACCCTATTTAGTACACATATACTTCTACGTCTCATAATTCTTGCTGCCATTCCTGAGAATCCTATTTAGTACACATATACTTCTACATCTCATAATTCTTGCTGCCATTCTTGAGAATCCTGAATTATTAATATTTAAAACACTTAACTAGCTGTGAAACTGCATTATAAAGCAGATCCATTCTTATTCAAGTGATACTGGTGCAATACTGCAGGGCTCCTTTATCATAAGCTCTGACATCAGTGCCCAGAGAGTCCTGGACCAGAAGGGCTGCTGCAGTTAGGGACAATGTGAAGGGTGCCAGGGAGCAGTGATTTTTTTTTCCCTCAAAGGTGAATGCATTGCTTTAAATACACATTAGTTTTTAGCACAGCTGGCCTGCACATGCAAAAGAGTCATGGACACTCCCAATAAGCCTCTGTTCAAAACCTGAAAAGGCCAGGAAGTGTTTTAATGTAGTTATTCTCTGCTTTTAAAAAAGCACACAGAAGGAAGCAGGCTGCTTTCTTCCATTCCTTGGCTGGAAAGAGCTTTAACAGCCCCCCTGTCTAAAATAAGGGAAACTGAACAGCAGGTTGAACAAGATGAAAGGGACTGAAATATTACTAGGGCTACAGCAATCTTCTGTTCTTATAATCGTTTACATTCTTTCTCCTTTGCCACTGTCCTTTACTAAAAGCATGTATTGATTTTTGTTATCTGTTCCTCTGCCTGCTCTCCCCCGAGCCATTTAGATGCTTACAGGAATTTAAATAGACTTTCAGAAATGGTGCTTCCAGTTCTGAAGGTTATTTGAAAGGACACTGTCAAGACATTTCCTTTGGTTTTATTTTTAAAATTGGTTGAGTTAAAATTCAAAGATGTTTTATTTTGACCGGATTGATGTTTATCCAAGCATAGGTCAGATTCAGATTTCCCTTATTACCTGGACTCTAACTGAGCTAATATTTTTCCTTCATTAGAGAACTGCTACCAACGTGAACATTCCTCACACTGTAACATAATAAAATCATGTCTTCTGCAGAAGAAACTAAAAATAGAAGAAACGACTGTGGCATTAACTTGTTGGTTTGTGTAGTTACAGAAATTAATGCTGGAGTATCTTTTTTTTTTTTAATTATTCCTCTGATACCAAGATGCATGGGGAAAAGGGAAAAAACCATGAGCAAACTCAAATTTTCATTTCCAGCACTTACTTAAACAAACCCATGGGTTTTTTTCCCTGTGAATCCATACAATGACAGAGTCACAATGGAGGGAGACAGGAGCATCAAGGCTGACCCGGCCTGCAGCACAGTGCTGGACATCTCCTGCAGACTGGCTCAGCTGCACAGCGTGGCTGCAAGGGGCACATGTGCACCAACACTGAGGGCCCCAGGGAGCCAGTGAGGTTGGAGATCCCCAGTGCTCCCCCTCCATTCTTCTTTCAAACTAGGAACCTCCAGGCTCTCTCCCAGTGAGAATAAAGCAGCTGTCTTGCAGGGATCTTCTATGCTTTCCAGGATTTCAACAGAGAGAGGAAATCATTTTATCTGAGAGTCCCTAATCTGTGTCCTCTGCCAGTCTTATGCTAGGGACATCTCTTTCATCCACATAGCTGGGTGGTTTCTTCCTTTTGGGGTGTGGGGAATGAATACCACACACTTTCTTTGATCCTATTCAAAATAATTTAAACATCTCATTAAAGCCTCAGCTGGTCCTACCCTTCTTTCAGCAGAGAGAAGAATGATAGCACAAGTGTCTTAAGCATCGGCTTAGAAAAGCATCAGACAAGAGACTCTGGAGCAGGCCCATACCTTTCTTTGTGTAAAAAGACCTAAACATCAAAAAAATGTAAACACCCCACTGATGGTGGACCTTTAGTCAAGCTCAGGAAAATAAGGGTTCATCCCTGAAGACAGAAGACTTAGAATTACTACCAGAGAAAGAAAAAATGGAAACAAATAGGTTTTGAAGTGTTTGTGCTTGGGTCATCAGGCCTGTTGTTGAAGAAGCTGTTATTAGTTACACAGAGTCACCTCTCGAATAAGAAAAAATCCTTCAAAAGTGGCTGCTCTGCCGGCACAGTGAAGTGCTGCATGCCCATATGGAAGGGTAACTTCTCTAGGCAGAAGCTTGGCCTGGGCACAGAAACCACACATTTTGCTGTAAACATGCATCCACAGCAAGTGTCTGTGTCTGGAGCAGCAATTACCCCCTCTGCCGTTTCCATCCCCAAAAGAAACTGAAGTGCTCAGTGCTGATAATCATGTAGGAATTGTCCAGAAGAGCTTTGTTTGTAATTTTCCAGACATCAAACACTTCCCTCAGCTTGAAACAGAAAGTAAAAGAGAATCTGGCTTAATATTCCTGTGAGGAAACCCAGGAATATTTTGGATGAAGCCACAATGGCCAAGAATCATGAGCATGAACTATACGGCAAGTAGCTGTGGATTCACTCAGATTTCTGTCCTAGGAAAAGCAGTCACAGGCAAGTCATTGAAAGAAACTGGTTGAGAGAAAGGAAGGAGAACCACAATGCTTTTAACTAGCACCAGTCAGCAGCCGAGTTTGCTTGTGAAATGCCTCAAAGAATGCAGTGTGTCCACCTCTATATTTTTCCCTCTCACTGATGGGCTTGTGTAAGGTTTTGTTGATTTTATGCCTGCTTCTAAATCTTGCAGCACAAAGAGCACCATTAAGATGTTAACATTTGAGCATGAACAGAATAAGGTGGAGGGCTTTTTTAAAAGCACTTCACTTAGAGAACTTGTTGATATCTCCTTGCTGCTGTGGTTCTGCAGTGAAGCACTGTCATCGCAGAGAACATCTTTGAAGTTATCCTTTCAAAGGGAACTAACGGGGAAGACTAGATAAAATCTGTTCTGCAGAGAAATCTATACAATTGTTGCAGCTTTTGCTTTTATAGATCCAATTTTTTTCCCTTCTGAGCCTAGTCCTTTTGAACTTTACTTCAGTAACAGGCCTTCTTGAACACAGTCTGAAGCAACCACAAAAACAATCTTTAAAAATCACTTCTATGCAGCTGAGAGACACTAAATTCCCTTCCACAGGCTTAAATAACCTTATTCTAAATTCAGTGAAATAAGATCTGATCCAGTGTCTCAACAGTGGTATTTTACAATCAGCATGTTCTTTTCTCAATCTCCCAAGAGTAAAAAAAAAAACAAACAAACCATGTTTTTTAATCTTTATTTGGAAGACAGTCTCTTACACTATGTGCCATGCCAAGACTGAGGGATCTTCCAGGACTGGGAACCCACAGACTCCAAGCTAATATAAACAATAAATTACCATTGCAAAAACTAACTTGGCATTAATTCAGCTGAAAGGTTACTCAGGCTGGTATACAGCACCTATTCTGTTTACTGATCTGAAGTATTACAGGGTTTTTATCTGTTAATGGTAACAGTTGTCCTAGTTCACAGTATGTTTGAGTGACACAAGTGTTAGTTCAATTCTTATTAAACAGTCAAAAGTCTGTTGAGTAAACCTTTTCATTTTCTCACTTCCTTTTGGGAGATATTTGCCTGAAGACAACCTCAAACTAAGCCAGCTAGGGGGCTGTAAGTGAAAAGACGCCACTGAGTGTTGATCCTTCTGATACACAGTGTCTTCCAGAAATAGTTTGTAACTTCATTTCCACCTTAGATGAAGCTAAACAGGCCAGATGGCATTTTAGGCAAAACCAGGGTGGGTCAGAGACATGGAAAATTAAAAATAACTTGAAAAGAAACAAAGGCAGCATGCATAGTTTTGAGATGTTTTAGAAACATAAATGCTCACACAACCACTGCAGAGCTAGCAATGAAATCCAATTTCCTTGAGCAACAACAAAAACACTTACTCCTGTGAGGAAGTATAATAAAACATTTTCCTCACTTTCACAAGACATTATCTCATAAGGTTTTGAATTTCAGCAATGTATAAACTAAAAAAATGAGAAAATAATATGGGGTTTTTGCAGTATTGAAATTAAAAATTTCCAGAGCTTGTTGAAGAGGGATGAATTCCTTGTGGTTTCAATCAGTTACAGTAAAGACTGACAAGGAGGAATTTTCTGCACCCCTTCTTTGTTCGGCAGCATGAAGCAGTACAGGCAGATGATACATTCAAGAGATTTTATAATTTTGGAGCCGTTTGTCATCTTTCTGCTGGGCAATTTACTCCATGCCTGCACCCATGTCAGTAAATGAAGGTGTGTGTAATGGCTGAATGAGGATCTGGGACATCCTAGTGGGTGACTTCAAAGAGGATTCCATCTACTTTTTTCCTTCTAAAGGAAATGGGTTTATTCAAATGATGTGTTTGAATGCCAGCATATGCCAACCTGTGCTCTCCAAGAGAAAATTAAGATAATGTCCTCATCAGATGGCTTTTGCAAATACTGTGCTGATATTATGTTTGCTGCTGAGGTAATTCTTATGAAGAAGCTGGGACAGAGGAGCTGTAGCTCAGACACTTGCCTGCACACTCTTGGCAGTGGGTGAACTTGACACAAATGCTTCTCTGTGTGCTCAGTGAGGGAAATGTCCTCACATGCCTGGAAGGCTGTGGAGGTGAGACCCAGCATGCCCTGCCCAGCACGGCTGACCACAGTGCCCTGCATCAGAGGTAAAAGCCTGTGTTTCGTCAGAAATTCTGTTTCCTGGGTGATACTTTCATTTGCAGAAATTGATTATGCAAAAAAAAAAAAAGAATTCCCTGAACCTTTGTGCAGTTTTAAAATCTCTCAATTGCATCTGAAATCTAAGGGTTTTAGTTCTGGTAAGCAGATACTGTTTTGGCTAGCTCAGGAGACTGTTCTGTAACTTCATCTTCACTACTGAACTAGATGTTCCCTGAGTGGGAGGAACTGATATCTGAATTTCAAAGCAGTTAATAGTCTTACTTTCACTTTTGCAGTATTTGGAAAATTGTAATTAACCAGCTTCGCTAATTTACGTTTTTAATATTTAAATGTTGCTTGTTACACAGAAGCTGATTGCTGTAGTAACTTCATTCTGAAAGCTCATTAGAACTGCTAAAATGTTTAAATACACACAGCTGAAGAAATACATGCATTTTTATAAGGCAGGTATTATGGCAATACTTCGAATTTCATTGGCCTGAGCAAATGTGCCAGACTTCTGCAGGATTTTTTAATCAAGTTTATTTGCATTTGCTTGAAAAGGTACATTGCTGGTTTTCTGAGCTAAATATTTTAATGGCATTAGCTAGCAGAAGTTTTGTGTTTTGCACTGTCATTAACCTTCCATTATGACACAGCCAAGGAAAATCAGACAGGGAGTCTTTTGTGCTCTGTGTGATTCATGCAGGATGTAGATAAGACATGGATAGGAGGACCAAGACTGGCATCTGGAATTTTCTTTTAAAGCATACTGATATTATTTAAGCACACTATCTCTTTACTTAAGGATGTATGGTCCTTTTCCTGAGCTGGGATGAAATTAATTCCTGTAGGATATGAAGACCAAGTATTACCTGCTAGTTGAAAAAGGAAATGCAGATGAAAGTGTAAGAAGGGGCAGCCAGAAAGGAAGGAAGTGGCAGGAACATGTTTCTGCTGGGTGACGTGGTGTGACCTGACATGAGCATAAGACAGAGATCTGAGACAAAACAGCCTCTTGTTATTATCAGGCTTGTGTTCCAATCCTGTCCCAGCCAAACCAGGGATGCTGATCACCCTGGCACTTGGGCTGCATTGCATTGTAAACTCTTATTACCATCATGTGTGATAAAGCTCTTATCTCCTGTGGTAATACAGTGAGAATTTTCCTTCTATTTCTTACCCCCTCTGTAATGTTTTCCCTTTTGTGGTTATTTTTCCTCCTCTAGTAGCTTCCTTTTCCCAAAATATAACTGATTCCTCTCCATAAATATCCCACAAATGTGCAGAGTGCCAGATTATGATGAGGAAACCATCAGTGGGCACATCTGAATGTGCGAATACCCCGCTGCTGTAAGGGTTGTTCTGTCTGTTCAGCTATTTGGGAAAAACACCTCACAAGCCAAAAGCTATATATACATATATCAATATAGATAGATACACATGCAGAATCCTCCAGTCAGCAGATCTTGTAAATTAACTGGCATTACCCCACCAGCATAAACTGTGGCATGCTTAGTGCAGCAAGCTGAAGCACAGGGGAAGCCTTATTCTGGGCTTCTCCTTTTCGTGGCACTGCCAAACCCCTGCTGCTGTCCCCTCATCCTTTTCCCATCCATCCCCAAGACTGATTTCACCTTCTGCCTCTCACACCTGGAATTTCTCTGGAGCACCCAGTACAGAGCCCAAGACAATGAAGTGCTTCTGAGTGGGGTGCGCTCTGCTGGTAACTGCACACCTCAGGACCTGCAGATTCTGGTCTTACAGTCCTTCAAGTGATAACAACAGAACTAAAAGAGCTTCACTGTTTACTGCATCCCCCAGGAAAATGTGGGAGGAAGCATCGAGTGCAGAAGCTGTGGTTAGGAGAACAGAGATGCTGCATGAGGAGGTGCCACAGACCCCACAGACCAGAGATGGGTATGTTGTCCATCTCAGGAAAGCTGTACTGAAATAAAAACTAGGTTGGCAGATTTCTTCAAGCGCTGATGTGCTGTCCCCACTTCTGAAGCGCTCCAGACATGCCCACTATTGGGCGGAGCTGTGTCTACCCTAGGTGTGCCCATGCTGGTGAGCATCACTGAAAGGAGGTCTGGAAATGTGGTGCTGCAAGGCAGGCAGAAGAATCCTGAGGTTCACCTTTTTGCAGGCAGGTGCTCTTTTCTCTCTTTCTAACTTTCCTCACCTGCAATCAGAACCCCAGCTGGAGCTAGAAAAACAGCCTCTCTTCCCTTGCAGTTCCCCAGCAATGACAGACTCCTCAAGAGCCAGGCAGCTGTACCATGCCATTGCTGCCTGGCTTCCACACCTGAGAGTCTCCAGTTTCGCTACTCCTTTGGGTAGGGAGGACACAAAAGCTTTCAGTCCCTACAGTGAGTGCAGCTGAAGGGCTTGTTTCTCAGGCTACTCACGCCTCTTGATTTCCTCTCCATGGCTGAGAAGGGAAGAAAAAGACAACTCCTGCAAACACACAGGGGTAGTCAACACGGCCCTGATATTTGTTTTGGTCAGCCATGGAAGTCAGGGCAGCTGTAGGCACAAATGCTGCATCCTGGTCCTTGATGGTGCCACTCCTTTGGCAGGTGGGTAGACTGTGACCTCCATGTCCCCCAAAGCACCCCCCCCAAGTTACCAGTATTCTCAGACCATGGCAGAGGGACTGCTTCAGATCAGGACTGGTCTGACAAAGCATCTGTAGAGAAAAGGGGTTAATGTATATTTATTTGTCTGGTTTTCTTGCCACAGCTGCTGCAACACTGCAGCCAGGCTCCAGAAAACTGTCACGCACATGGATCATAATTCTGGTAGTAGCCCAGATGGGTTTTGTCTTTCCCAACTGCTCCCAAGGGTGCTGCTCATCCCAGGAATCGGATACCTAGTTCCTGCTCACTGATCATGGCACCGTGCAAGCAAATTCACAACTGTGTGGTGACCCTCACAAGCCATTCTGCTTGTGTGCATGGAAAGCAGACACACTTTGCTTCCCACAGGGCTCAAGTAGCATGTAATAACTTCTTAAACCAAAGACACAGTCCTAATGATTCCCTTCCTTCTCTCCTGCTCTGGTGCAAAGAAGATCAAGTTACTTATCAGGGGCTCTCAGTACTTTCCACTTCTTTCCCACCAAATGTCTCTCCCATTTAGCCAGAAACATGCTGATACCTTCCTCCTTTTAAATTTGGATGGAACCAGGGACGGAGTGAAGCCTCTTGAAAGTCTGCTTGGGTGAGAGCCATTCTACTGCAATGGAATTTGGTGCCACCATGGGATCAGAGTGGCAAGTAACCGTCATAGAATAATATATACAACAAATAAATATTGAAAAAGCCAGAGCTGCAGACAGCCAACCTCATAGTTTTCAATAGCTAGAAAGATCTAAGGACAAAAAATTTGGTCCTGCTGAAAGAGGGGGTTTCCACTGATCTCAAAGGTGCCTAGTTTTCAATAACAGTTTATCTTTTTGATGCTCACTTACCTATATTCAATTTCTATGTAATCTGGAGGCATTCATGGAAGTGTAAGTCAGACATGAGGAAATCGATGTCTGCCCCCATTTTGTGACAGTGCATTACAGGAAAGAGACCTTTATAATGAGTAACAGAAAAAGTTTAATAAAAAGAGGGATTTTCACCAAAATCTACATAGTAGCATAACTACAGCCTAAAGTATGTGAATGCACTATTCAGGTCTGAGGGGAAATCTCTTTCAGAGTCTCCGTTTCTACAACTGAATAAAGAAGAAAATTTAAAAACAGTATTCACTGCATCTGTTCTCTGTCACATGCCCTCCACAAACAGCCTTTTATTAAATTACAGGCATAGTTAATCTATTAAGTGTAGCAAGAAAGAAACCATATAGCATCATATTTTCCCTTCTAGTATACTAATTGCCTGCCATTTTTTTTCTCATTATAAAGGTCATTTTATAGTTTGTCTTGGTGCTATTGGGAGGGGCAGGAGGGGAATCCTGAGCCAGAGGCAAGCAACATGCTCTGGTTTGAGTATTGCAGAGACATGCTGACATCTTTTACAGGAGGAAGAGTGTGTGTGTGCGTGTCTGTGTGTGTCTGGAGAATGCCACTGCTCACATGCAATCTGGTGCAGCTTGGCAAGCTGCTAGCACTGTGCCCACATTTCTTCTGTGCAAATGGTGTTAATTCCTGTGGACATCCCTCACAATTAAAAGCGTGGCAGCTGATAAACAGCAACGTTTACGCTGGATAAGTCCCAGTAATGCTTTCAAAATAAACGCAAGAAACCTGGACCAGCATCAAAAGCAGAGTGATCCTGTGCTTTAAGGTGGAAAGCAAAAGGTCTAACCCTTGACAAGTTATTACTCACATGGCTGTTGTGTCTCAGCATTCACTGATTTCATGGCCTGTGTATTTCATTTCACAAATAGTCTATGGGTAATACATCTGAAAATAGAGTCCTGCCAAATGAAGCAGGGAAAAGAGTAGAAGTAGCTCAACTCCTCTTATTGAGGTCCTATCCACTTCAATAGAGGAATATGGCTCAACTACCTGCCAACTGTTTTTGCAGGGGACTGGTATATTTTTCTGCTACTTTCATTTTTATCACCACCACTGATGAGATAAGTTTGGTTAAGAAAGGGTATGGCAGATAAAAAAATGGGAGAGAGTGAAAGCCAGGAGAGAGGAGTGTAGGGAAGGGTGTGTTGGAGTGATGCTGAGGTGAGAGGAGGGGAAGGAGAGGCTGGGAGCCAAAAGCCATGTAACCTTGAGGATGCTTCCCACCTCCACAATGAAAGCAGTGCCAGCTTGATTGTGAGGATGTCACTGAGAGGAGGGATTTGGCAACATAATTTATGAGTCCTGCTGCTAGAGATTCCTCCTTGTAATTTTCTCCTTAGTGCGTTGTGCATACCAAACGCTTCCCCCGCAAAAGCGGATAAAGTGCTTGAATGCTGCAGAGACTGAGATACAGCACCTCCTGCTGCACCTCTGCTGCTTCCAAAGCTTATCTGGAAAACCATTATGTAGCATTCTAATTTGTCATCTATATTTTAAAATACTGTCTAAACAAATCAACTTTCGTGAGTAGAAGGGCTTAAAAAACAGAAGGTTCAAAAAGTGTCCAAATGCTTATTCTCAATGTACTGTATAAAATAGCAGTTTCATCAGCTGTAACTGCACAAGTCTAAGATATAATTTCACATCTCTAACTAATTTTTTCATGTAACGTGGTAGTTATGTCAATTAATAAGTTATTCAATAAATATTTTAATTGATGTTTAATTAACCCACTGTGGAATGCAAGTATATTTATAGCTGCTGGTAAAGACACATTTCTAAACAGTAAAATAATGCTATTTTACAGAAATTGGGTACATAATAGCAGAGCAATTATACTCCTAGCTGCAATGTGCATAATTTGTGATCTTTTAGGTTAATTCTGCCAGGCTGCACTCCAGTACTCAGCAGTGGCAGGCTATGAGCAGCAGTATCTCCCTGAGCCAGTGGCTCCCTCTTGCCCCTATGCACACTAGTTCAGCCAAGGACACACACAACAAAGCACAAGTACACCTAAAAGGACAATCCTGAGTTGCATGGAGGGTACAGCTGTGTGGAAACTACCAAAAACCCCAGTTATGGCACTCAGCTGAGGGCTAAAAGGGAGTGTCAGGAACAGAAGTCCAAAAATGTGATGCCAGATTGCAGCTGCTGCCTAGTTCTGGCAGTGCCAGCATCTCTGAACATTTGGCTTTTTCTCCTTACAAAGGAACTGCTGCTGTGCTGGGAACTATCAAGGCTGGATGATGCAGGGCAGTCAGCCTCCATCCTGAAGTGTGTGTGTGTTGAGCTCCCTACCCTCCCTTGGGAGCACCAAAACCTCCTCCTGCTTCCCACCTGACTGCCTGAAGCACCATACTACCCTGACAGGAGACATGGGGCTCTCTGGTCCTTTCGGTGAAAGCAGGTCATCTCTCAAGGAAGGAGTGATCTGGGGCTGAGGACACGGTAGGGTCTGAGCGCAACCTGTGCTGGGAGATCAGCAATGGGCAGGTTGGAAACACAGGGCTCCCCCATGTGGGTTGAGCCAAATAAAGAAGAGAGGGATCATAAAATCACAGTGTTGTGGGGAGCTGGGTGAAAGCTGTTCTTTTTTTGATGTACTGACACGTTGAGTATTTGCAGTTCTGACAGCCTCTGCACTCAGCTTTAGGAGTCAGTGATAGCAAACACAGGTGAAAGTGTGTGACGGTAAGAGGGAGAGGAGGGGAAGCTGCTTGCCCTGAGGAGGCAGGGGTTGAGAATGGAGCCTGTTCCACCAAAAAAAGTCATTCATCAGACAGAAGGGAAGCTCATGGAAAGCTTGGCGATCATTCTCCAGCATCATTATGGAGGAATATACCTTGCCCTATCTTGTGTTGTCTGGAGATGGCCAATTAAATACTGTAATAAAGACAATTCCCATTTGTTCTATATAATGAGACTGTCCATCTGTGTTGTGAACTCAGTAATAACCTCACCAAAGCTGCATGCCTGAGCAGTGAAGATCATTTCATGTTGCTTGGCTTGGGGAAAATAATACAGCATTTATTTTCAAAGGCAAGATTTTTCGAATGTTTCATCACATTTTGGATAAACATGAACTGGGGAACACAACAGACACATAACTCTATGCATAATGTCATTGTTTAATTTTTCCCCTGTATTCTCTCCAGAGCTATTCATATTTGCTGTTGGACTTTAAAGCTGTGTTGCTACCTTGTTAAAATAATTCTGTCTCAGTAGTGACTTGCAATGTAGCTGTCTGCACTCTCCCAAGCTGCTGCCAGCTATGAATTCTCAGGTGCACTGTCTGTGAAACTGAAAACCCAGAGTTATGGCCTTTTGTTATTCCATGGCCATGAAAGTGGGCATTGCATGTGCTGACATTTATTGTGTTCTGCTGCAGAGAAATAAAGGAAAAAAACCCCAAAACCTTACTGGCTCCAATGTTGAGATTATTGTTTTGAATAACAAACAATAAAATCTAACTGAACATGTTGGGTTGTCTGCTCTGATGGCTCCTGGACTCCTGGTGTCCGGCGTTTGAGTAAGTAAGCAGGCAACAAAGGAGGCAGAGTATCTGTGTGAGGCAAAGGAGAATCAGGTTAAATTGCACAGGATGACACAGAGGACTGTTACAATAAAAGTATCCAAGCATTGCCAACTGGGTATCAGCTGGTATCCCTTCAGGGGGACGCAGTACCTCCAGTGTGATGGAGCATGAGGATGGGGCCCTAACAGTAGAGCTGCAGGAACTTGAGACAGTGTTTGGACGTGTGCCTATCTGGGTATTCCTGTGAAGAGAAGCAGGACATCCCTACAATGTCTGCGTGGTGATTTGTAGCTCTGATAGAGCTCAGCCCCTGGGCTGACGCAGCCAGAGGGAGCTTCAGCACTGAATGCAGCATAGATGACAGTTTGATCAGAGAAGGGACATTTTATCCCTCTGGTCCCTGAAGGCCGCAAACACAACCTGGCTCCAAACAAACCAGTGCTGCAAAGGCACTGCAGAAAACAGGACTTGGCTTCCATGTCCATGAACCTTCGGGTGATATTTGGCATCTCCTTGGTTCAGCTGAAGGTGAGCCCTTGAAGAGAGGAGGTACCATGCAGAAAAATGCTGTTGGGGGGTCCCGGGAATGTCCCTCCCTGATTCCGTGGGTGCTGCTTGATGTTCCCTATCAGTCAAAGCAGCACCAGCACAGCCACCAAGCTGACAGCACACCCACTGGGGCTGCTCCATAGCAGCAATCTGGAGGTAAAGGTGAGACAACTGGCCCTTAATTATAGCCCAAAGAAGAAGAAACTCCATTGATTCTAATGGAGTTCAACATGGGGCTGAATTTCATCCATTGTTCACCATGCTTGAGATACAAACAGGCTTTTCTTGAACATCCTTAATTTCTTACACCACTGAATTGTAAATATGTTTATTGTGGGCAATGGTAAGAAAACAAGTCACCATTTATAACTGAATTTCCTCCTATCCTGTTTGCTGTAACAACCTTGGGTATTCATGGGCTGGGACATGTACAGTGAATGCTTACATCTTTGTCCTCCCAAGGCAGCAGGGCCACACCACAGCTGGTAAGACTTGTGCTATGTTGTGCCAGTAATTGTGCCTCTCAGGAAAAGCCTCTCCTACTGTCCACCAGCAACAGAAAGGACCAAGTACAACAATTACTTGTCATTTACTATTTTGTTGTAAAATGTTTTAAACAAGAAGCTCCTCTACTGTATTAGAAGGGGGTAGAGAGTCATGCTATGTATTATTTAACAGAAGGGCTATATACATGTGGTCATGATAGAGATATTGAAAGACTGGGAAAGTAAAAATGCACTCAGGACTGAAAGAAAAAGAAAATGTAATTGGGGAAGAGCTGAAGTCTGAATAGAGAGATGAAAAACAAGTTCTTTTCATTGATGGAAGCACATGGAGATTGTCAAAAGAAAAGAAAGATCAAATTTAGTCATATAAATTTTGTCTTTGTGGACAAGAAAAGGGTACCTACTTTGCACACAGCTTTTTAGCTTTGGATTTATCAGTTTATTTTGTAATTGCATTTTTAACCTACTTAGGGAATATCAAATATGACATTTCAAGCAAACCACTCAATTCTTTCTGAGAGGCAGAAGGTGATACTTTAACCTTGTCTTTGTCCATATTCTGCTGAGTGTGTAGCTCTAATTAGATTCACAGCTCATAATAATATCGTGGAACCAACTGCTCAGGAGTCACATCAATATTTCTCAAACTTTCCTTATGAAAACTATTCATTATTCAGTGTTCATTGATTTTTAAGACTGATGACATTTGAGTTGCTGAGCAAGTAAATGGGGTTCATTTCAGGTCATGTCCTTAATCCCTGCATGTAAGTAATATCTGGCTTCTGCTGCTCCTTCCCACAACTCAGAGATAAGCAATGAAACTTAGCATGACCTAATTGCTACTGCAGTCCAGGGAGCCAGAGAAATAACATGTATACTTTCTTGAAGGAGTTCTTGTACATGTGTGTCCACAAAAGCCTCAATGTGCATATATATATTGCACTGGGAAAAGATAGTGGGTGAGTGGAGATTCTCTGGAGATGTTATGTTTGCTGGCTGGATTGAGTGCATCCCCTTGCTGCACAATGGCTGCAGCCAAGAAATACAGACACAGCTGTGGAGCAGTCTGATCTCCCCTTGCTTCCCAGTGCACTCCATTCCCATGTGCCGACCCCATGTGAGGAATCAGCAGGAGAAGGGACTCTCCCCAGCCTCAGACCCTCTGTGCTCTGTGCCATGCAGAGGGACATCAGCTAGGTTTGGGCCTGTTACACGGCTCATACCACCTTGCAGTTATTGGAGTTGCTGTCCGATAACGGTGGACTTGAATTTGATACTGTGGATGCATGTAAGAAAAAAGGGTTTAAAAGAAAAAGGCCAAAAAAACACTTGGAAGCAAAAAATACAATTCTTCTGGTTATAAGAGTCTTTCATTTTGGTGGGTTCATGGAAACGACTCCATAAATCACCATCAGGGAGGAGAAGATGACATTTCTAAGCCAGGGAATCTCCTTTCAGTTCCCTAAAGCACTTCTTTGAGCTCAGATTCAATTTTCAGACACGGTGAGTCTTGCCTAATACTGTCTAAATTTAATCTGAGTGGCAGGCAACCTACATCCTTGAAGATCACACGCTTGTTTAGGTTCTTAATGCAGGTTCTCCAAAGATGTCATTCTTCTTGGGCGACATGAAAGAGCTCCACTGAGCCTCATCTTAACAAATTGCAATTGTGCTCAGCATATCAAGACTGGTTATCCTGAGCTTGATCCTCCCTGGGACCAGCTGCTTCTCCCAGGCCACTGGAAAAAGTGTCCTCAGAAGAAAAGTGCCAGGCAAAGCAGACTAAATACACTCCAGCCCTGAAAGACTCTTTTCTTTAAGGGTAGACCAGCTAGGGAAAACCAGACCCTTCTACTTCTTGCTGTAGTTATCTTTGAGGAGGGAAATAATTCCCTAGCACTCTTAATCTCTCAGGAAATAATTTACTGGCACTCCAAATCTCTCAGCAGGTCTTATTCTTTAAATGTTTAAATGTGCTACTATCTTCCTGACAACTGAAATTATGCCAGGAGTACTGTGCTACAAGCAGTAGGTGTTAAAGGTAGCCACATGCCTACGATAACACAATTTCAGATTACACTGAGAAATAAGAGTTGGGAAACATGACGGACATGAAGAAGCAGAGGGAGGCTTGCATGGTTTCCATGGACTGGCTGTGTACACAGTTTTAGGCATGTTTGTAAGTACCTAAACAAATACTCAGTTCAGCAAGTAGGGTGAGAAATCCAATTTAACTGTGTAAATATGCAGTTGGATATTGTGTCTAGAGAAGCAAGTGATTTCTGATGCAAGCATTCATGCACAATTTTGAGTAATGACGGATTTTTATGTTATGTAAATCGAATTTTCTACATATTACTCTCTTGATAAGACATGGTTAAATTTAGTGTCAAAAGTGTAAAGTATTCTCAAAGGTGTTTACATGGTGATGTATTATGCTCCTGAAAGCATGATTTCTACTGTTCTGCTCGTTGATTTCAATGTTCTGGCTACAGAGAAAACGAATGTTTCTGCATTGCTAAAATGTTTTATAATTCATATTCGAGGGAGTAGCAAGCAAATAAAAAACTGTATGCTAGACTCATGCTAATAAAGAAAAATACAATTTTTATCTCTTGAATTTTGTCCTGCAGTATTTACAAATTGTTCAAAATGAGAAAACAGGAGCTCTGTGCCAGTCTTCTGCTTCCTCATGAGAAGGTCTTGGTGGTCAGGACAAATAAACCCAAGGGAAATTGGAAAGTCTGCATTAAGATGCTTGTCAGATCACCTAAGCAGACACCTACATAAAAACAGTAGCCTCATTTTACCAAACTATGGCACATAACTTGCAAACCTTACATGTGTTTAGGAGGTGAAAAAATGCTTAACATACCCAAACTGGTGATGCTGCAAAATCAGAAGGTTGGGAGGAAAGTGCTGCAAGACCTAAATTTCTGCAAAAAAATAACTGGCTTTCAAAGCATTTCTTATGGTTTAGAGTGTAAAAAACATTTCCAAAAGAGCACAAAATATGGAACACAAAAGGCAAAACTCCAACAAACAACAAGTGTATTAGGAAGTGAACAGAAGTATTTGTAATCAATGAAAAAGCTTTCTCTGCACAAAATTGTAGAATCACAGATGCTAAAAAAGCTCTTTAAGATGGGTTATATTCTTGTTTACCCTTTAGTCATGGCAGTCATGACAGTCCTCTGGTGTTTCTTCCTGCAAACAAGAAGAGCAGGAGTATGTATGTCAGTCTGACAGCTCTGCAAAAGGAGTTAGAATGACCTCTAGCTTTAAAAGGCCCACCTGAAGTTCCAGGAAGTTCCATCTGAACATGTGGAACAACTTTATTGTGTGGGTGATGAAGCACCAGCACAGGTTGCCCAGAGAGGCTGTGGAGTCTCCTTCCCTGGAGATACTCAAAAGCCATCTGAACACAGTCCTGAGTAATGTGCTGTACAGGACCCTGTTGAGCAGGGTGATTGAACCAGGTGACTTCCAGTAGTCCCTCTCAACCTTACCCATTTGTGATGGTTTGAAAGCAAAACTAGTGAGAGGCTCCAAGTCAGAAATACAATTTAATAGGAAAAGAAAAAAAAAAGAAATAAAATAAATGCAATAATACAAAAGACTCCTGACAGAGTCAGAATACAACCTGAGCAAGATGATGGAAGCAGCAATCCCGTAGAAAGGTCTGGTAGCTCTGATCCTCTGTAGATCCAGTGGGTAAGGTACCCCGTATTGTCCTAGATCCCAGATTATATGCAGGTGAGGATGCTTGGCTCCTCCCCCTGAGTGGAGCATCTCACAATGGAATAATGAGTCATACAGGTGGGTCCTTGATGGCCCATTAACAGGAGATAACTCCTGGTGGGAGTTATCTGTAAGTCATCAGCAGGCCATTAACAGAAAACACGTTATCAAAAGACCCATTAGCAGAGGACACCTTAACAAAAGACACCCTAACAGAAAGAGGGAGGGGAGAGTCTGGAAGAATGCTACTTCAGCAATTGGTTTCAACAGTTCATGAAAATGGTGGTAGAATACTCCATGCACGTTCTACACCACAACCCAGGACACCATTCTGTGATTCTGTGAAAGCAAACTAGAATTAGAATGTGGATTTGGAAATATTCATCTGGAAAAGTGCAACTTCAACTTTGTTGAACACAGCATATGTTTGCATGGCCAAAATATTCTTCAAAAGGAAGTCTTCTGAACAACCAACACCCTCTTTTAAGGAGACAAACATCCATCCAGCCAGGAGTGTTTGCATCCAGCCATTCCTCCTGGTGCTGAGTCTCAGAAATCCCTCTCAGCAGTGTGAGAGCACAGCATTAGCTCTGTGCACCTGGGGAAGCTTGTGCTCAAAGTCCTGCACACAGGGAAGTACTTTTCTCCTGCAAATTTTGAATTGCCAAAGTATTTGAACAAATAAAATGTTCCCTTAATATCAAATAAAAGTCAGATAAGTCGATGCTTTTCTGATACCAGAAATGAAGTTCAGGGTGCTTCAAGGCTCTATGCTTATACACATTATTACAGTGTATTCCCTTCAGCCTCATTGTTGGTTTGAATTATTCATGAAAGTATACTTTTTACATCTGCAGATGTGGAAGATGACAAATTTTCAAATGAAAGGTCTGCTTTGTAATGCAAAAACACTGTTTGTGGCAGAGAGAATGAATGAGCAGTCGGTGTGGGTTGGCACAGGTAACAGAATCTATTCCAGTGTCTGCAACTGTCCCTACTGAGAGATTTTGCATATCAGGACGAAAGACCAGGGAAGAGCAATAGAAAGCAGGAGAGATTTAGTACAGCTGGTCTAAACTGTCTGGCTTAGCACTCAGGATAAGTCATGTCATTATTATACAGTAAAGTGTGAAGCAGTAGTGTAGGTATTGATCTGTGCTTGTAGAGTTTTTGTGTAGCTTCTTAGTCAGGCTGTATTTGGGATCAAGAATATACTATAAAGCACAGATGACATCAAGCAGATTGTAAACAGAGATCACTGGCGTCTTTACCCTGTGGTCTCCTTCATATTCCCACTGTCCAGTTCTTAACATATCACGCAGTGAAGCCACAGCTGTCCAGATGCAGAGCTGTGGGAACCCTCACTTCAGGTGCACATTGGTCTGAGGACCACTCAGACACCAGGTCTCTGCCCTTGGAGGTGTTTGGCCACCATCCTGCTTTGCAATCCATCAGCACTCCTGTTGTGCCCAGTTAAAGGTATGGTTAGGGTCAGACAAACATTTTGGACTTTTCCAGGAACTCTCCAGTGTTCCAGTGGGACTCCAGTGGACATCAGGTAGGAACATCCCTCCACCACAAGCACTTGGAGTACCAGTTCCATCCCCAGCTTCCTGCCATGCTCTGGGTATGCCTGATGGTTTGTAATGGGGTCTAGGTGAAGTATCCTAATTTGGGGGAAGAGAATAAGAGGCAGGAGTTGGAGTCCTCTAGGGAGGGAAGGTTGCTCTCCTGCTGGAATTAGCCCTGCAATGAGAAAGGGGTGTTTGACCTCAGACATTGACTGAGAGGCATTCCAGGCTGATGTGAATTCATCTGAAAGCTGTGAATTTTTTGTAATTCAGTTTTACACATGCATAGAAGTCCATATAACACATAATTAAAACCTCTGCCAAGAGTAAGTTTGTGAATAAGGTTGTAAAAGCGCAAACATAGCTTGGGGCTATGTTTAGAGGTCTGAGCCCCTCAGGCAGCTCTCCAGATGAGGTTCAACCTGCAAAGCAATAGAAAACCAAGTGCTGTGCATGCAGAAGTGAACATGTGAAGGCCAAAGAAGATGCAAAACCACACTGAAGAATTTGTAATCACTGGAGACTGATGGAATGCCCTAGGCATTCTTCAGCTTTGTTACAGCTGAACATGAGCCTGAGGAAATTAATTTGGCATGAAAGTCCTGGCATCACACAACGCCATGGACACAGCACTTCACCTCCCTTAATCATATTCTCTCCACACTTTGGCCTCTCACCTCTGCTTTTCCTTTACAATGTGTTAAGCAATTTGAGGCAGAAGATGCATAAATTACCATCAGCTAGACACATATTTCAGATGGTATCAGTTTGAAAATATTCTTCATTCACTCTCTGATGCCTCCCATAACTTATTAAGCACAGTTTAAGGGTGTTGCTCTCTCACCCAGGAGCCTGCCAATGTATGGATAGCAAACTGTACCTAACATGTAATGAAATCTGTAACCCTGCAGAGGAAGGACCACTGCCTTCATAAAATATTCACTTACCTGGCTCTGAAATCATGCTTTGTCCTGGCCTTCCCAGATCTGCCCTGCAGAGTCCCTTTTTGTTTGGTCCATCCTTTTCCCAAGCATTCCCTGCTCTTCCCGAATCCTTCAGTCTCTCTGTCTCTCCTCCTCCCTCACACATGGGCACATCAAACAAATATAAGTGGAAAGAAGCAGTGCAAAGGCCCTACAGATGATTTATGTCAGGCTGAGTGCATCAGAAGAATTCACCAGAGCAAAAAGGCTCTGGATCAGGAAGAGGTCGACCCACTATTTCAAGCGTTGTCATTGATCTGGGGACACATTATGGCTGGTGATATCAGTCAAGTGCATTCATGCATGTACCAGTTTATGCAGCAGAACCAGAGGCAGCAAGGCCCCCAGTTCCACCTAAGCTGCAGTGGGATTTGGGCACCTAACCCTCTTAAATCCTTCTGTAAGCCCCAGTGTAAATGTCTTTTACACTGCAAAGTAAGAAAAATCTCTCCTGCCAATAGAGTGCACCTGTTCTGGTTCTTAGACTGTGCCAACACTGCAGCACAACACCTCCAATTAATAGCAAACAGTCCTCAGACCCTGGCTATGCCTGTCTCTCTCTGTGTGACAGAAGGGAAGGCTGAATGAAAGTATACCTTGAATTTTGCCCTGTAACTGCAAAAAAAGTGAAGAGAGAACTTTTTTCATCACTAGCATATAGAAACCCACTGAAATCATTGACACAGAGCTGAGGGCGTACTAAGTCAAGCACAGTAAGGCATTTGTGCTGCTGGATGCATCATCCATGTGCTTCTTTCATTAATATGACACAGAAGCAATATTGCCTTATACTTCTGGAATAAGTTTCAGGACCCAAAGCAATTTTATGAGAATTAGTCTCATAGCAGCTCTGGATACAGGGCAATGATCAAGCAAGGAACTAGTGACAGGACTGAGTAAAAACCTTTTTCCCGTGCCAAGTAGGACTGTCCTGGAACACCACCATCAGCCTTTTCCAGTGCCTCAGAAATGAGAGGTTTCCATGTCATTTTTAGCTCCTACCCCTTATTAAATGTCCATTGAAAAATACAGATCTCTCCATGGTTGCTTGGAGTTACAGGTATATTTTGCTCCCTCCACCATAAGACACGATGATCATTTGGAAGAGCCAGAAGCTAATCTTGATAGAACACAGAAAGAAAAGCAAATATTTCTCCCAGTGACCTCAAAGCCAGTATCTAGTGGACTGTGAGCCCTGAAGCAGATGAGCGAGTGCAGCAGTGAAAGAGCTCTTTGAGGTGCCTTGATCTTCCTGAGCTACAGCAGTCACCATTAGCAACCACTGCAGTGGAGGCTGTGTGTCACCAGCCACAGGGGCAAACAGGGGGGATGCCTGCTGATTTAATACAGCTACAGACAGTGAAATAAATGGATCACAGTGTGCTGTCTTTCAACTTCTTTTAATATAGGTACTGTGATTATTCATACTTTATAACTTCTAGAAAATAGGAGCGAATACTTTGCACACACTGAAAAAGAGGATTTCCTATCCCTCATGGCTTGAAGCGCAGCTGACTTCTGACCCATGTCCCTGAAATCATCCTGTCCACGTGGGAACAAATCCTGCATTTTGCAGAGCCAGAGTGGCAAGGGGTTTGACACAAGTAACAGGAGCTTCCAGTCACTAATATAAATCAGACTCCAGGAGAAGTGCTGCTGATTTAGCTCAACCTCTTCTCTCTGGCTTTACCTTCTTTAATAAATGGTACATTCACATCTCTGACAGCAAGCCTTGCTATCGAGGATGCAATGAGCTTCTTTCTATACAGCAGCAAGTAATAGCCACAGCTCTTGTCAAAAAGGGTGATTTAATTACAGAGTCTGGAAAATATTTCTTCTAGAGATTCTTGTCGCTCTTCCCAGTTTTAGGAGAGTCTGGTAAATATTCAGATTTCTGGATGCTTATATTGACTAACAAAAGCTGTTGGCTTGTACATATACCCATTTTTAATTTTTCTTTTACTCTAAGAGACAGAATAAGGATGTCAGAGGAGATTATTCCCCTAAAAGGAGTATTCCTCTAAAAGAGTAAGCTATATTAACATTTAATTTTAAAATATTCCTCCTTAATGACTCTAGCATAGAAAATTTTACATTTTGCCCAACCTCAGATAGATCAGACATATCTAGTGTACACACTTATTTTTCTTTATCAGTAGAGAACATTGTTTAACTTTGAGAAGAAACTGAAATATTGATTGTTTTTTAATTCAAAGGCTTTACTAAATGTATGAGCTGTTTGATTTGACACGTTTGGAAATAAACCCTGGGCAAGATCCAGTAGTTGCCCTAGGCTGTCTTTTCTAATGACAATTTTTTCATTATAGTACAAGATTAATTTTGACTGTGAATCTGCCTTAGCTTATTCTATTACTTATTTAAGACTTTTTTTATTTTCCTATTCTTCTGAGGTTTGAGACATTCTGTTTTTAATTTGTCCCTGCTTTTATTTTATACAAATACAAGCAGAACTGGTGGTGGTAGCAGATTTTGTGCTCTGTTCCATCACCTGGAGGAGATGTTTGGCACTTTAGATGGCATGAATGTACCACTTGAATATCACTATTGCAATGGTACACATCTTCAAACCACGTTCTGTGTAGTGGAAATTACCTGTATAAAATGGATTCTTAGGTTAGTGTTAAAGCCCTTATTTTGTTGCTTTAAAAAATCTCCTACTGTTACTCCACCCCCTCCCTTCCATCTCTTTCCCTCCCCCCTCCCTTCCTTCCTCTCCGTGCCTCTCCCATCTCTTCCCACTTTTCTTTCTAAAACCGAGTTGTACCTGTTGTCAAAACTTTTGCTTTCACATCTATTTAAGTGCAATTTCTTCTGCAAATCAAGTAACCAAGTTGTGTAGAGGGTGGAGGGAACCCCAGCACACACAATTGCAGTTGCTTCTGCTGCCTTCTGTGTTTCAGCTGGGTAAGGAGAAATGACATTTTCAATGTAGATTTACTGCACATTCTCTAAGTAGAGCAAACATTGGTGCTTATGTTCTCTCAGGCAGAAAAAGAATTTAAAGCTCCTGAAACAAGTTTGGGGTTTTTCTTCCCTGAGTCATCCAAGTCAATGGGATTTTATTGCATGAAAATCACTTACTTGGTTGAAAATGTCTAGTGACATGGCAACCCAGATTATCTCAAGAAGTTTTAATGTCAGACTACACTGAAAAATGACTGCAAGGATCTATTCCTTTTTCTGGCAAAATGCTGCTGATTTGGACATGGTTTTTGCCTGAATAAACTCTGCAGAGTGGATGTTTTAGCTGTTGGGCATGTATATTCTGTGTAACTTTTGCAATAGTGTTTTCTGGCCTCACATTTTCCAAGCATGCCCTCAGAGCCTGGCATTTTGGTAATCTTGTCTGAGAAATGAGATATGTATTTTTTTGCCTCTATCAGTGGAGACCTTTAAGCACCTTTCTACCAGCCAATCTGATGGCAAAATTAGAAAAAGCATAAATGAAGAAAGTGATTACGGAAACATAAGGAGAGAAATAATTTGTCTAAAATAGTGGAGCCTCCTTCAATGGCCTGTGCCAAAAGCCCCTTCTGACAAGCAGGTAGAAGCCTGGCATCAGAGGAAGGTTGAGGTTGGAAGGACCCCTGGAAGTCCTCTGGGTCTGAGCTCCCTTGACCATGCAGAAACAACTAGATCAGCCTGCTCCAGGAAATGTCCAGCTGGGTTTTGAATTTTTGCGAGGATGGAGACTCCATAATCCCCATGGACAAACTGTGTCAGTGTTGACCACCCTCACTGTAAAAAAGTGTTTTCTTGTGTTCAAAAGGCATTTCATGTATAATTTGTGCCATTGCCTCTTCCCCTGTCTTTGGGCACTGCTAAGAGTTTGTCTCCCTTCATTCTCTCCCATCAGGTGCATCAGGTTCACATTCATGAGATCTCCTTTCCCAAGCTTTCTCTTCTCCAAGCTGAGCAGTTCCAGCTCCCACAGGCCCTCCTCACAGGAGAGGTGTTCCAGGGTAACAGTGATCTTAGTGGCCCTCCACTGGACTGTCTCCATATGACCATCCCTCTCTTGGGTTGGAGAACCCTGAAATGGGCAAAGCATTCCAGGAGAGGCTTCACCACCACTAAGCAAAGGGGAAGGATCACCTCTCTCCTAATGCAGTCCAGAGTAAGACTGGGTTTTTTTGCTGTGAGGGCAAGCTGAGTGTTCATGCTGTTCAGCGAGACCCCAGAGTTCTTCTCAGAAAAGCAGCTTTCCAGCTGATCCATCCCCAGCACATATTGGTGCATGGGGATGTTATTTCTCCCAACCTGCAGGACTTGGCATTTTTCCTTATTGAAGTTGTTACTTTTGCTTATAGTCCTCCAGATTTTTACCAGTACACTCAAGGGGATACTTTAGCTGTATTTCTACAGTACTGCTCATGTGCTGTTGTCATCAGCAAAGTGCCACTTTCCCTCGCTATAACCTGACTCATGTGCTGGGCTGGAATGATTTTTGCCTCTCCCAAGCCTGTATTTGGCTCTGCATAGCTCCTGCTCATGATGAATGCAAGTTACACATACCCCTGCACTGGCAATAGCTCCCTTGTTGAGAGAGTGGTAAGTAGTATCACTCTACCTCCAAAAGGAGATTAAAAACAAAACAAGGAGATTAGAAACAGCTGTGGGGGGAGTGGTGATGATGGGGTGGAAAGAGGACACTCCCAAGGCAAATATGACTTCTGCATCATGGTTCAAACCAAAATAAACCAAACTAATATTAGAGGGAACTAAAAGATAGTCACTGGATATAAAATGTGACTCAGACCATACTGAGGGACAGGACAGGTGAGGCAGGATATTGGACAAAAGGCTGTTTATCCTGTGTATAGAGGTGCTGTGAAGGCTCTGATGGCCCCAGAAGAGCTTCTTCCCTGCATTCCTGGACAGCACTTCCACCACAACCTCAGAATGAGGAGCAGGCTAGGAGGGACTGTCTCCAGCCCCACTCACATTTCTCTGCCCTCTGGAAGCTGCCCGGTCCAGATCATGACATAGCCACTGAGACATGGGCAGCATAAACCTCGTCTAGACTCTACTTTTGATCTGCTACCCAGTCATGCAAACACAACTCCTTACTCCTCACATCCTCCCCATGAGGCCTCAGCCCCACACCTGCCTGCTGCTGGCTTTTCTGTTTCCATGGAGCTGCTGCTGTGCCACTAATCCCAGCCATGGGACAGTGGCAGAGCCATCTTAGATGGAGAGGCCACACTAACAGTGGGGACTTATGTTCAGCCTGGTGCAGTCACTGCAGTGCTCCATCAGCCAAGAAATTTCTGCTTTTGACTTCAGCTGAGATGAGGAGAGAGGACCACTGGGATGAGTGACATCTGAGAAAGACCTGTAACCAGGCATGACTTACACAAAGGGCAGAGCACTGAAGATTGGACGCATCTCTAAAAATGGGCTCAATGTAACAAGAATCAATCCCTATAAAAGCAAAGGTGGAGCAGAAGAGAAACAGTGATCAGTGTCCTCTGGTGCAGCCAGGCCTTTGTGGAATTAAACTCAGGAGTGCCTCTGTCTCCCAGTTCCAGACAGCAATCAGTGACTGCCATGGGAGACCTCACAGCCCCTGAGCCTCTGAGCAGAAGGAATACAGACTCATTGCTTTGCCTTTGTTTAATGAAGAGACATCTTCATTAAGTGTGCATGTGGGTGTGCATTACAAGAGGATTTGTTCCTGGAAATGAGCACCTAGGTGCCACCATGCTAGTCATTATCTTCTGAATTAAAGTGTAACACTATACAAAAGCTACTACAAGGATTGATTGATTCATTTCTGGGGAAAACTTGTATTGTTCTATGGAAAGGGAGAAACTGGAGCAAAAATACTTCAGCAGAGACAGTTGAAATGGAATTGTTGACTGCACAAGGCCATGCAGTCATGGCCTGGATTTTCACCAACCAGGCGCCATCTCTTGACCAGGCTCTAAGAAAATGGGAGCAAATTGTACTGAAACTGGTGCTGTGTTGCTTTGGATTTTTGTGTCAATGGGTCTTCTCTTTCAGTAGGCTCAGGGCACCCACCATATGAGCCATCACTGCTCATATGGGCTGACACTGGAAGGAAGCTGACTCCACCATAAATCCTCTGAAGACAAACTAATACAACCCCAATGCTTCTAGTGTTAACTCCACAATATGATTTTATTACATGCATGATGAATTTACTGGCTGGATAATTTGAACCACTGATTTATAGATTCTGGCTCAATTATAAGCTTAACATTATCATTCCATTTCTTCATTTTCAATTAGTCCAGTAAGACTGCAGTAAGTGAGACCAGCAGTCAGGTCTATGTGTTTGCCTGTTTGTACTTAGTAAAAAAATGCAGAAAAAATGTGTGCTAATAGCTATTAATAATCCCAAACACTGGGAAGGAAAGCATAACAGATGCTAAATGTGTCTGGCTTTTTTCCCCACAAGAAACTTGCACAAGGAAGAAGATACCACCTCTCCCATCCAGATAATGAGCCACACTGACCAAAGGATCAAATTATGAATTATTGACAACCCACCACAACTTCA
Organism: Trochalopteron elliotii; assembly: GCA_024734555.1. Taxonomy (NCBI): domain Eukaryota; kingdom Metazoa; phylum Chordata; class Aves; order Passeriformes; family Leiothrichidae; genus Trochalopteron; species Trochalopteron elliotii. Next base: position 4,555,168 of record JANPWX010000699.1, on the reverse strand, counting down.
CACTTTGTCAAAGTGGCACTGATTTCCTCAGCATAAGAGACAAAAAAAAAAAAAAAAAATCAGGGAAATGAAGAAGAATCATCAGGAGAAAATAATCTCAGGCAAGAAGTGAACAAATCAGTGCACTTACAGAGAAGTACTACCAAAAAAAAGGACAATAGTTTTTGAGACTTTTCATGGATTTTCTTTGCTTCAGGTTTTGACAAAAGAGAAGAGGATCTGGACACAGGGAGGGAGAAGGACATAAAGTAATTAATTGTAGCAAAATTATTTTATATGTGCAGCTGTGTTGTAAGAAGCTCGCTGCACAGTACTCCATTCTCCCACATCAGGGAGAGTGTTCCCATTTCCCTGACAATGCTCAGAAAGGCCATATCCTCTGACCTTGTGCCACTTATTGCTGGCTGCTTTTGTTTGCCACAGTGCCAGTGACAACTGCTTAAGTTTACTCTGCTGCTCTTTGTGCACGCCTCTATGCAGAGAGGCAGCTGATGGCCTCCTCCAGCTGCTGTCACAGAAATGAAATATTGCAAAGTGATTGCCTTGTATGCTGCACAAACTGGGGAAGTTCATGGCACTGCTTTGATCTTTTCATTATTCCACAGAGTCGCTGCCTGACTATTGAACCCCTGCTTGACAGTTTGGATTATTAGAAAGAGAGGCATTAATGTATTTAATGTATATACACGATCAAAATGTTGGCTGTTGACAAGGTCAGAGAAAAATAATGAAATGCCATAATTAACAAAATATATTGGCCATTAAAATATGATGCCTCATTCTCTTGACAGAGACACTAACAAGAAAAAATGACCTTATTAAAAGTCTTCATGTCCCTCTAAATCAAAGGCACAGTTTTCACAGTGCCGCTGGCCACAGGTTGTAACCAGCAAAACCTCTGGGAGACATGATGCTGTGAAGCACTGGGAGGGAGTGTCACACTGAATTAGAGATGGGGAACGTTGCTGAAAGGTCTGTACCAGCCCTTGCATTTGCTTTAAACCCACTCCAATCCACAGCCCTCTGAACTGAAGTACCACAGTAAAATGAGCCCTGCATGTGTGCTGCAGCAACGAACAATGGCAGGAACTCCATGGAGCTGGAGAAAAACATACATCAGCTAAAAGTATCTGATATTAAGCAGCATTGTCTAGTAGATCCCAAGGCAAAAGTTTTGGGTTTCTCCATCTTAATTTACAGCAGGCTGTTTCCAGTCTTAATCCTTTCCATTCTTCATTCTTCCTAAGTGCAGAAGAGGGAATACACTACCCATTTATAGCACTCTGAATTCTGGAGAAGGGTGATGCCATACGATCTGTTACTCTTATTGACAGTTGGGGCTTCTGGTATTTTGGCTTAAAATCTGAAAGCCCATTACAGGGTGTATCAACATCACAGCTATGAATAAATCTTTCAGGTCTGAAAAATATTTCTCTGGCAGCAAAAAAACAAGCTGCTGTAACATTAGTAGGAGGTTGAACTAATTGGAAGTGCTTAATGCATGCTCAGCAACAGCTGGAATAACAGAAAGCTGTGCCTGACTGGGAACAGCAGATGTTATAAATTTCATCTGGTCAGATCCGATGGCTGATAGGGAGGTCCTGCTCCACATCTGTGAAATATTCACCAGATTCCACATACAAACTTTCTGAAGCCATGGTCTTTAGAAATAGAGGAGCACATTTGCTCCAGAAATGTTGACAAAGGAATGTGTAGCTCTTAGGCAGCCTTCAGAGATGGATGAAAAAATAGTGATTGTGTAGGAAAATTTTATAAATGCCGATGGTGAACACCCGCATTATTTTAAAAAAGTGATATGTGCTCCAAACATCACAATATGCAATTTTACAGACAGAGATTAAGCAATATTAAAATTAGAAACTGTTCCTGGGTTGTAGTATAAGATATGCACAAAGTATTCTATCACCATCTTCATGAACTGTTGAATCCAATTGCTGAAGCAGTGTTTTCCCAGGCCCTCTTCTGTTAATGTGTCTTCTGTTAATGGCCCATCAAATGCCTGCTGCATGACTCATAGGTAACTCCCTCCGGGAGTTCTCTCTCTTTAATGGGCCATCAAGGACCCCCTGTATGACTCATCATCCCATTGGGAGATGCTCCGCCCGGGGGGAGGAGCCAAGCATTCTCACCTGGATATAATCTGGGATTTGGGACAGTACAAGCAGCCCTTGCCCACTGGATTCCCAGAGGACCAGAGCTACCTACAAGATCACTGCTTCAGGAAGACCCCCTCATCTGGACTGCTTCCATCACCCTGCTTAGGTTGTATTCTGACTTTGTCAGTGGTCTTTTGTATTATTGCATTTATTTTATTTTACTTTTTTTTCTTATTATTAAATTGTATTTCTGACTTGGAGCCTCTCACTCGTTTTGCTTTCAAACCACTACAGAAACAAGTATGGGTTTTTTATTACAGTAATTATGTTACTGCAGTTTCTGGCATGGATGACATTAGTTGCACTCTGTAAAAATGTCTTCTGTATATTATGTATTCATAAAAGGAAAAGTTGGGTGGGCATAAACCCACTGATGTTATCAAAGCCACACAGATAACAAGAAAAGGATTCAAAGAGCACTTGCATGTCAGTTAGGGGGGTTACAGGTATAATAGCTGCCTGTGAAAATCCTCCCAACAAGCCTCTCTGCCTAAAACACCAGGAGTGTTTGTGGTTTTCCTCCCAGCAAGCTATGGGTAGAAGGACTCATAGTCAAGTTCTGTACAGCATCCTGCTAGTGAGGGGATTTGGACAGGGAATGGGAAGCCCAATTTCAGGTTCTCTTGTGAGCACTGATGTGCAGCTCCCCACTCCCAAGGCTGAGTGCTTGCCCCCTCCAGACCCCATCAGCACCAGGCTGCTGAACAGAAGGAATGACAAACTGACAGGAATGAGCCTGAAGGTGGAAGGAGGAGAAGGGGAATCTTGACCCTGAGTCTACATGCTGCAGAGGGGATTGGGAGTGCCTGGCTCTAAAGGCTTTTTACAGACCCCATGTGCAGGAAGGAAAGCTTTGTTCTGTGCTTCTCTTCATGGAATGATTAAATTACCTTCCACTCATTTTTATTGACTGTGACCAACCTTACCCATCTGGCATTCCTCCACAACGGCTTGGGGGTAGTTTCTGACAGATGTCCCCATAATGTGCCGTACTCTAGGCTTCCAAGATGGTTTTGTTGCTGCAGGAGGGGGATGGAGGTGAGTGAGGTGCAGTCAGAAGAGAAGAGCTGACATTAGCCAGGCCTCTGCAGTCTGGTCTAAGTGAGAACAGGAATTCTGCTCTTCCGTTATTCCCTAGTTTGTTGCAATCCTCTTTATTCATTCACGCTCTCAGTTTATTTCTGTGAGGACCATTGACTCTGGGTTTAGATCCAGTGACACAAGGCTGCATGTCAGTTGTGTCCTTTTTTCACGAAGGGAAACTGCAAGCAGAGCTTCTTTCAACCAATATTATAATAAAAAAGTTTTAAAAAATTGTCAAGCCAGGTGTTATACTTCAATTTTATTGGATGAGAGACATGTAGAGGAAGCGAATGTCTCATTCACAACCTGGTCAGAATTGGATGGGGATTTGAACAAAGTACCTTTCATGTTTTCCAAATATTCCTCTTCTGTTCCCACTTTTCTGTTTCTGCTGTCTCCGTGTGAGAAAGGAAACTTTACCTGCCAAAAAGCACAGAATCAGTTTCTTTCAGAAAGAAAGTAATCTTATACCATGTTGAAGTGCCCAGTGAATTTCAGCCTTAGTGACTCCAGGCATTAAACTACTAAGAAGCTCCTTGTTAACGTTTCAGATGAGCTTGGTCTGGATTCAGACAAGCTGGATTTGGTGCTATCTACAGTCACATCCCACTTTTATGGCTCCTAATGCCACTTCCTTTGCTTTGGCTCTATGACTGGCTCTCTGCAATTGTTTCCTGGGTTTCCTGCCCCTTATCTTCTCCACACTAGCTGCAAACCTGGCATATGGGTGTCAAAAATCCCTTGGGCTTGCAAGAAGACAAAGTAAATCACTGGTATTAACAGCAGAAACCCAAACCAAAACAAACCCAAACCAAAACAAATCAAAACAAAACATTTTACATGCATCTCATTGTCTCATTATATGTGTGTGAAGCCTTCAGAGGCTGGAATATGCTCAAAGCCAGTGCTCTGCAGGCTCTACACGCATTTGTTAGCCTATCTGTCTTGTGTTTTAATAGCCCTCTGTCCTTCTCTTTCCAAGTTGAAAAAACAGTGAAACACAACCAATCTGCTTAAATAAATACACTGATACATAAAGAATACTGGTAAGCAAGTCTCATATACATGGCTTTATGCTTCTTGTTGACTTGTCTTAATGTCTTCTTCCTTTTTTTTTCCCTGTGGCCATTTAATCAAGCTTCTCCCTCACTATCAAGAGTGATTTTTTTTTTTTTTTTTTACATTGTAGACGATGCGTTGCTGCAATCACTTATGTTTCATCTATTCCTTATCCTGACTCTTCATTGCTTTTTTTTCTCCCCATCTCTGTCTCCACTGGGTCCGTCTGGTGGGCCTGTTTGCTCTCTTGCTTGTACTCTACCTTTTAGCATGAACTCAGTCCTCTTTATGTCAAATGTTCAATTCTCTGAAGTTAGAGTGGATTCCAAACACTTGGGAAAAGATAAAAAGTATACACTTTGCAGTTGGGGAACAAGTGAAAAAAGTGAAGAGAGAATGGGTTTGTGAGGTGCTTGACTGTCAAGTGCAGCTCTGCATAGCATCAGTCAAAATACCACGGCAAATAAATAGAAGCACATGAGAGAATTGTCCACAGATACTGAAAAAGCACATAGAGCCATCTACTTTAGCTAAAGAAACATGCTGCATACCAGAAGTGGCTGGCATGCTTGCACCTGCCAAATATTTTTTGGCACTGGTACTGCCTGCCTGCCAGCTTGAGGTCAGTTTGGCAAATGTATTTATGGAGCCACATCTCTGCCTTTGACTCTGTGAATAATTTCTCATGCCCACATTGTAATTACAGTGAAGCAGCAGAATTTGACAAGTTCATGGTTTGTTGACATAGAGTGAAAAGAGCAAAAAAACCTTCCTTAGAATGGATATTGGACAGTCATCCTCTGTACAGATTAAATGACTAGAACTCCTCTGAAACAGGCTGTTGCCTTAGTTGAAAATGTCTACAACATCAGGCTAAGGCATAGCAGAAAGCTGTGTCTGTGCCAGCCCACAAGAAATCATTCCAGATCAATCCAAAGGAAACGTTTTGGCTGTCTGAATCCAGGTCTTCTATGAATTAGGAAGGAGATGACAGCATCACCTAGGGATGGAGAGATACAGGACCTTAAGGATACAGCAGGGATCAGGCCTGACATAGTCTGTAAGCTTCTTGTGCAGATTAGCCCCAGTTTCTGTTCCACTCAGTCACAACTCATGTCGCCTGGAATTCTGGGTGACAGACACATCCTAAATTTGTCACTAGGTCCCAAACCAGCAAAGTTTGTGAAAACACTAGCCTAAAGGCAAATAAAGGCAAAATGCAGGCTGAGACAGTCAGGCATAAGTGATCTGTAGAAAACTCAAAAGAAAACCACCCATTCTTGGCAAAATGAGAATCCAAAATAAAATCTAGTGTGTTGTATTTAGAAACAGGATTCCTACATCAGCACAGGACTGCACAGAACAAGCAGTATTTCTACATGTGAGTAGCAGGTGGGTTTCCTGAATGCTCCCAGCCAGGTACAGATGTCCTGAGGAGGGAGGGAGTGAAGGTGGTTGGAGTCTCTCCTCCTCACATTAGCATCACTGCTGCATCCCGCACAGCCCCCTCAGCTGCACGGAGTAGCTGTGGCCATTCAATTACACAGCTCACCCTGTTTCTCCCTCCCCTCTTTCCTCCATCCACCGGCACAGCTGGATCTGTCCCCAGTGAGGAGAATTAGATTCCTCCCATCTGATACGGATGTTTAATGTTGAACAACAAAATTATTTTGTTAGGCGAATGAAACACAGACAGATTCACTGATAACCAAAATCTCTCTGTTGCTGTCAGTGCACTTGAAAATGTCTGCACTGCAATGGGAAGATGCTCTTTATTTAGACTGAATCTACAGCCTAAAAGGAAACAGTAAGCTTTTCAAATTAGAGCTGTTCTTTAAAAGCTTCTCTTTGGTAGTTTTAGAAAAAGACTTCTTCCATAAAAGGAAATTTCTAAATTAATTCTCCAGCTGGTAGTACTTCGCTGTCCTCATAAAGATGCTGCTTACACTGAGGAAAGAGAGATCTTAACAACCACTCCTCAGCCCCACCCCCAGAATTGCTTTTATTTTGCTTGAAGAGATGATGAAATGATTCTGGAGAACTTGAACCCCAAGATGGAGAGGGTCTGCGCTGCCTGCCAAGTGCTCTGCCAAGAAGTCTCAAAGGCCACCATTTGCACATGGACAGTATGAGCAGTGTTTGACCTCTCTAAGCTAAAATGCAGGCTTCAAGCTAGGCCAAATCACTCTTTCTGGCAACTAGGGAAATGTGGGAGTGGAGGGGATAGAGATGTAAGTTCTGGCAAAGATTAGAGCAACCAGCAAGAAGAGTTGCCATTGCTGAAAAAATGCTCTTTTCTGAAAATTATTCCAGGCAGTTGGTCATTTGTGTTTGTTCACCATGAAGTGGATGCTATCACAGATTCCTAGAATATAGGGTTGAAAAGATGTCATTATTAAGAATTGTCAGTGATTAAAGCTCCTTGGTGTCTTGAAGTACTCTGCAGCTCAAACATCTGTGCTCTATTTCCTCTACTGTAATCTCATCTTCTTGCTCCTTGTTCACCTAAGGGCAGAATATGGGTGGGGCAGGAAATCAATCACCACCATCTTTATGATGATCTTTTATGTATTTGAAGACTGTAGCCTACAATTCCTTCAGGTTTTCCTCATCTGGCATGTGCAGTGCCTGTTCTTTCAATTTGTTTTTTAAATGGGTTATATTTTCTGGAGTATCTTTGTTACTTTCCTTCGGGTTCCTTCCACCCCTCTTGAAGTTAAGTGAACAGCTGTATAACTGGTTTACATTAAAAACTTCTCATTTAAGTGTCCTCACCTGATGATTTGATTTAGTTTTTTCTCATCAGTATGGCACTTACTTCAGGTTTTGATGCATTATCAATTCTCTCACATGTATTTCATCGGAACTGATTCCTACGTGTTTATTTCCATACCTGCAACTGATTCTTCCTAAGCCTGTGTCCTCACTAGTGCTCTGATTTATCATAATCCCTTGAAATCTCATTCATCTGGCCAGTCTCTTCCAGACCCTCAGCCCCTGACTAAATAAATATACAGTCTATTTCATCACCCCTAGGATGGATGGACACTTGTCACATCTCACACAATGTAGTCAATGTAGTCTTCAATTAGACAGTAAACCACTGGTGACTACCACCTGACTTCACTTTTCTAAGGTATTCTGGTGCCCATCTTATCACAGATTTATCCTGACAGTATTTCAGTGGCCTGTGATGCAAGACTGTGTCAATACCTTACTGACATGATTAAAATTTTCTGATGTTGTTTTTGATGGAGAGGACAAAAAGTGCTCTCTTGGAGGGATCTGAACACTATGCAAGGGCTACTAAAGGAACCAAGTGCTAACAGAGCAAGTGTACATACTGCTCTTTGAGAGTGCTCCAATTAGAGCTCTTAGCCCTGTTGCAGTGAAAATGAAAAAAGGCTGTTTCATTTCACTTGAATTTATCCACCTAAAAATTAGGCCATTTGACCTGGTCTATGCAAGTCAAGTAGGCTTTCCTCCTGTCAGTGGAGAGGCACAGACACTGGTTTTCAAGATTGATCTAAACTTAAGGTAAATCACCATCAAAAAGACTAATTTCTTTGACTAGCCAAACTAGGTAGCTCATATGAGATGAGCTAATTCCTTCCTCTGTGTGCTTTTGGTTCCTTCCCCCGGCAGAAATTCATAAACATGAAGTATTAATGCTCTTACTGACCCTCAGTTTGAAGTTCTTTGTAAGAGAGATGGTTTTCCACTATGTACTTGTGAAGTGGTTCTTGCCAGCTGAGGTCTTTGAGTACCATTCTAAAATCAAGTACAAAGAAAAAATGTTTTGTTCTCACCGTTACACCACAGTTTCTGGAAATTTATTGTGTTTGGAGAGAATCAGACCATTTCTCTTTGCTACGTCCATCCCTCAAGGCCCAGAAAAATACCCAACAAAAGCAAGTCTTGGACTGAAATTTCAAAGAATGTATTGGACATCTGTTTCTATTTAATAGAAAGACTCTCTCTAATGCACAGAGAACTTCTTTGAAGCTCATTCATCAGGTCCATTTGTCATAACCCAGCAGCCAGACCGACAGACACAAGGACAATTAGACCAAGGAAAAGAAACACCTTTGCTCAAGAAGGTGTACTGAAGCATCCTCTTCTGCTTCTGCAGGAGCATTTGATTCCTGATTTCAGGTTGACTCAAACAACAGAAGATGAAGGAAAGACACAAAAATCATTCCTGAAAGTTTCATCGGAAAGAGATGAAAGGGAAGTGAATCAGCTCCTACGCAGCTGCAGTTTACAGTGGAGCTTCACAGCATGACCCCAGGTCAATGCCACTTCCCACAACACACTGCACTGAGGGCTCTGGTGGTTTAGGAGCTGACTCATGAACCTTCCTGTCACCCCTGCTTTAGGGACATGCCTCTCTGAAGGAAGACAGGGCAAGCAGCTATGGAGATCAATCCTAGCCTGCCACCATGGCGTGTCAACACCTCTGAGTCATCCAGAAAGCTGTACTTGCCCTCCCCAAACACTTCTGCACCAGCAGGTTGACTCTGCACTTTTGCCAGGGTCAGACTATTCTGCACCCTTCAAGAATCACAGTGCAGGAGGCCTCTCCAGGAGACCCATACCAAGCCTTGGTGTGCATTTCTAGTAGGAGGCCTGGAGGGACCAGAATGGCACTGAGTTAGACAAGGAGATTGAGGTTGGCCATCCTGTGGCCCTGGTGTAAAGCTGTGTAGACTCTGGCCCAAATTAGAGAAAATTCTCCGGGAGCTTATATAACTATGCTCACACTATCCAGCATGTGCATGATGGCATGTGGGATAAGTACCCACTGTTCAAGACTTTACTCTTTATTAAACAAGCAATATTTGCCTGTCCTGGGTCACTATTGCAGAGCCTACTCTTGCCAAATCTCCAGGCAGTGGTATGCCATGAGTGGAAAAGCAGAGTACAGCATTCAATTTTAAAAAAACCCATTATGCTCAACCTCACTAGCTACAAACTCTTTCTATAAATTGCCATAAAGGTATCCCAGTGCCTGCAGTCCTCTTTCTTGTTCTCCATCCATTTTCTTGTTTGCTGCTGCTGTTACTTTTACCTGGGGGAAAGGGAAGTCTGAAAAGATCCTCCTCAGCTACTGAGCTCAGCCTGCCCTAGTCACTGTTCAAAAGGTCCATGTATGGGTTCAAAAACACATGGCAGTACAAAAAATGAGCTCAAAGGCCCAAACACCAGATTTGCCAGAAAGAGCAAGGGTGAGTAACACTCCAGCTCCTGTGAGACTCATCCAAGAGTCTCTCCCTGTACTGCCAGCTGAATAAGGAGCACTAACCAAAAACTATCTAGGAAACTAGTGCCTTTAAAGGCAGTCACTGGTTATCTGAGCTCTGCAGCACAACACTGCTCCAGGCAGTGGGATGAGTGCCCAGCTATTTGCCACTTCTCAGTCTCAGATCTTTTATGTGAAAAACTGTTTGCACCAAGCCCGTGATAATAAGCCTGCCTCCTACTGCGATGATGGAGCAGAGCAGGAAGGGGAGGAAAGGTTAGCAAAGGTTTACTGAGTTATCTTAGTTTAGGTTGTGGAAAAAGGCTGCCCTGAATCCAAGAAGGGTCTAGGGTGAGAAAGACAATTCTCATTTTAACCAAATTACATTTGGATCCTTACCTGGTCCTTTCTTCATTTTCTTTTCTTCTTTCTTCCTTTTTTTTTTTTCTTTTTTCTTTCTTTTCCCTTCTTTTCCCTTTTTTCTTCCTTATTTCTTCCCTTTTCTTCCTTTTTTCTTCCTTTTTTCTTCCCTTTTTTCTTTTTTCTTTTTTCTTTTCTTTCTTTTTTCTTTTCTTCCTTTTTTCCTTTCTTCTTTTTTTTTTCTTACTTTTTTCTTATTTTTTCTTCCTTTCATTTTCTTTTTAATTTTTTCCTTTTCTTCTTTTTCTTTTTTTTTTCTTTTTTCCCCCTTTCTTTAATGTCTCTAACCACTAGAAAATTATATATGATTAGTACAGTCATTATTACGCAGATTTTTCAGAGTGACAGTGGGATCTGCCTATGATGAAGATCACATCTCTTCTGATGTTTAAAACAGGGATTTGGGTGCAAGTCTGCAGAACAACAGAGGGTTGTTTCTAGCTCTCTTGCTTCTCAGTTAGGATTGTATTATTCAGAACAATTACATGTATTAAGGTGTGGAAGAAAGGGATGCTGTACAGCTCCAGAATAGCTTTACAGGACTTCCATGCCTGGGGAGATAATGTGTGCCATATCCAGCTCTTAGCACAGGTGCAGTTACAGACCTTCTACATTATCATCTTACATTTGTAGCCTCTTGTGACATGAAATAATGAAGGAAAATCAGTCAAAAACTGAATAGATGCCATCCCCTTTGCATAAAACCGAGTGGGAAAACGTAAATCTATTCTCTCACATAGTATAACTTAGCTAAGATTACAAAGAAATGAAAAGCAATGTATCCAGTGTCTAGAGCAAGCCTTTTCAGGAGAACACCATTCATTAGTAATCCTTCCCCACAAACTGCTCTTCTCCCTTACATGCTTTCTGTCTCCTGACACCTGTTAGTTTCAAGGTTGGGATAATGGAGTGCACATCCCCAAGGAACCAATGAAATGAGTACACAATATTTTACTTTCCAGAAAGAACAGCCTCAGCTCAGACAGATTGTTTACACAGACAGACTTCCCAAAACACTCATAGTCTGCATTAGGTTTACCCATAGTCTACAGGTTTATCTGATCAATCAAGTGATTTCATTTCACTGCCATACAGTTTAACAGGACACATCTTTTGCAGATCCCTTCTGAGAGTGTGCTTTGGTGCTCCACAAGTAACACTGGTAATGATGTGGCTGATGGTCAGCAAGGCAGGCATTTGCATTCTGCCCCTGTTTTAAGGAACAGAGGCCTATTTTCAAGATGAGTCAACTCATTTTATGCCAAGAACGTTTGGCAGCAGTGCTTATTAAAGCATGTATGTTGCCACATTGTGCTCAGTCATTTTAGTTTTGCAATCATAGAGCCAAACAACAGGATGTGAGTTAACACACCTTTGATTAAAGCTTGGGCTTGTTTTAGCTATTAATGAGTATCAAAGCTTATCATCACCAAGAATGTGGTAACCTTGGAAGAAAGTTCACATTATTTTAGGAAAAAAAAGATTCCAGCAGAAATCAGTTCTTCTGTTAAACTTCTGGAGAATTCAAAAGTGCTGTTGTGGCTAAAGGCATCAGGGTGAAATTAGTAGCCTATTCCATATCCCTGATTCAGATTTCCACTTGCATTATAACTGAACACAGACAAAGAATCTAAGCTAAGGGCAATAATAAAACAGTACAGGTTTATTATGACAGCATAAAACCATAACAGAAGCTGGTGCTCTTCATCTCTGATGGTCTCTGTATAGCTTGGGACCTGAACTGCCTCCTCACTGAAGTTGGAACATTTGGTGGAATAAGCAGCAAGGGAGGGATGAGGAGCTAAATTATTTTCACGATAAAGTTGCTAATAGAGAAAATGTAGCTATTAAGAAATTATGGTCTACATGGTTTGCAATATCTCTTTTTCAAAGAAAGAAAAATAGAAGGAAAAAGTAAATTAGTGATATCACAAGGAAAAGATCATTTACCCAGTTGCTTAAGCTTCCTCCCAGGGCCTTTTGGACCTGAACACTACTGGAGGCAGAACGAGGCTAGAGGGACCCTTGGTAAGTACCTGTTGTCCCTTCTTATGGTAAGACTGGCTCCACAGTGATCTCCCTCATGTCCTCACTGATAAACCACAGTGCTGATCAGAATAGTGACTGTACTGACTGTGGAAACATTTCTCTGAATAGCAACAGGGCTTTTTCTGGGAAGGCACAATACTACTGCACACGTAGATGTAAACCTGTACTTTTCTACTAAGGAGGCTGTTCACTTTCTAGTCTGTAAAGCTGGCTGAAACCTTGCATAAAAATCACTGGAACTGAGGCTGATCAGCTTCAGAAGAAGAAAACTTCACTTTTGTAAAGAAGCTGCAGACAGTGTTTTTCACAGACTGTATTTTTTTCATTTAATGAGCTAAATAAAGGTTTCAGGGGTTTGACCTTGTCTTGCATTTATGACTCTAGGAGAAACAGTTTTACTTCCTTATCTCAAAATGGCTTGAGTCACAGTCTTAGCCCTGCCTTGACACCATTTGCACCCATGAGCTTGCCTAATTATAGGCAGAGCAGTAAGAAGTTTCTGTGATTCAGCTTTGATTATTCCCTGCTAGAAGCTGGATGCTCAAGGCTGTACTTAACAGTAACAGGGAAGGAGAGAGCCTTCTAGCAGCTATTTGATTTTGAGGGTGTTGGATTTTCTTTTCTTTTTTTGGTTATGTTTTTGTTTTGATTCTGTTTTTATTTCTTTGTCCTCCATTCTCCCTTGAACAGTACTGCAGGGAAATGTGATAATGAGGCACCATTTTGCTATTTAGTCAGCTGAAGAAGAATGGGAACATTGTCTCTTGCACAGGTGCTCTTTACTCCAGGGGAATTCAAACACTGCCTCTGCAGCAGTCCAAGCTAATGCCAACCTGACAGCAATAGGCGAAATATAAAAGACCCTCATCACCACATGTCACACTGGTGCAGGAATGCCTTTAAACAGCCTGGGTGAGTTACATTTCATCGATGATGAAATCATTCCTCTGAGAATGAAGTAGCAATAAGCAGAAGCAGTCCCTCTCCTACTCCAAATTCACTGAAATTATGCAAAGAACTCATCACTTTGAAATATGAAAGAATCTTCATGTTCTTCTCAGCAGGACAAACTCAATTAGACAGAAAAAATGGAACAGCTGCTTTTCCAAAGGGGCAGATGACCTTATGGTGTAATTTTCACACTCGGTCAATCAAAGCTTTTGGTGTGATTCATGGACCATGAGAATGAAACTAGACGAGAGACATAGTTAAAAGGTCATTCTCTTCTATGGATATAAGAGACTCAAGTAAAATATTACAGCGCACATGGCTCTCTTTCAAGAGATGTTGGCTACGCCTCCACCTGCAATCAAACAAAAGAAGAGAAGAGTGCAAGTACTGTGCAATGATGCCAAACAATCATGCACAGACTTTCATGTTTTATCCATGCCCCTATGGTCAGTGATGCAAATTTCCTAACCCTGAGCTTTCCTAGGGAGATTGGACCTGGCCAATGAAGCCAATGAGAATTTGTGTGTTGATTACAGTGGGCAGGCCTGTTGTAAAGGAGAATGGAAAACAGCTGAAAAGGGGTGACAGCTACAGATTATGAAAGCAGGTGTTGGGATATAGCTTCAGTTGTTACCATTTCCCTCATTTAAACCAATATTCCCAGGCCTGAGGACCTATAAATACAATAAAGGAATGAACCCCACCCATGGATGAATGTACAAATACAAGCCAGGAAGTTTTTCCAGTATATAATGATGCCTCTTGCTTCCTTGCTGCAGGCAGCATGGCTGGCATGGGTAAGATCAGAGCAGCCCTTTCCCCATGGCTGGGATGGGTAAGATCAGAGCAGCTTTGGTTTTGGGTCCAGGAAGGGGATTTCATCTCTCCTGAGCAGAAAGCACAAGGAGGCAGTGGCTTTGGGGTCCATACCCTCCAAAGGACAAGGTAACCCCCCTCATACCTTCTCACAATGTGGTGATGAACAGACCAATGTTGGGAAAGGAGAAGTCCTTAAAAACTGTGCTGGGGAAAGAGATTGCTGAGACGATTAGAAAAGCAGAAAGAAATGTCCACCATGAACTGAGAACACATAGAGTGACCTGTGGCCTGGAGCTGAGAGACTACAGGGAGGGATGGAGGAACATTTCAAATGGGAACATGGGGCATCACTGCCAGCAGTGACCCTTTTGTGGGAGGAGTCCTGTGCTGCACCCTGGCAGCGTGGCATTAGCACACAGTTAGGTGTTTGCCACATTTTTGGTTATCTAATCAATGATGAAGAGCTGGCTGCCCTCTGCAATGCTGAGTAAACAGGTGGCTAACTCTGAGCAGAGCTGCTCAGTTCTTGTATTCACCTACAGGAAACATACAGGCCAAAAGATCCTAATCCTCAGTTGTATTGTTGTCACTTGTTTGCATCCTTCTCCAGCCCGTGTTGGGTCACTGCTCTCAATGGGCTGTTGAGAAACCTCCCTCCAGTTTCCATCCTGTGCCCTGTGAGTCCCTTTCATAACTTCCAGCCAGGCATGCAGAACACCCCTCCTATTAACAAATCATCTGCTGGGCTGGAGAGAAGTTTTGACTGGAACCTTTTCTTTGTACAAAACCCACGAGTTTGGGTACACACATACACTTAACAATTTTATCAAATCCTACTCGGTTTAAACTCTAACACAGTATTTCTCCCACTAAATACTCCTCAGCTTCTTTCCTTTTTACATTTTTTTTTCAGAAAAAAACCACATTCGTTTCTGTAGTAAAATGACATTTCATTGACAGGCACATAGTTAAAAACACAGAAATGGTAGCTCTACCCCCAAATTTACTGCAGTTCTTTTCTAGCTTTTTGGAACTGTTTCCCAGCTGTACTGGTTATCTGTGCAGCTCTTCCTTCCCTTGCCCTAAACAGCCTCTGGAAGTTCAGTGTACAACACCTGCAACCAGGAAGGCAGACAGACTGTTCCTCCACAGTACTCATATATTACCCTTGTTTGATTCATCTGGAATTACCCTTGTTTGACTCTCCTGCAAGTCTGTTGACTTTGACTGAATAGAGATTTACATAATTTCCTCATGGGAATTTTGAAGGCTGGTAACACGCTGCACTGAGAATGTTATTTCCCTATTTTATTTCCACAGCAGAATAAATCCAGATATGCTCCTGCATATTGCTGCACCTGATATTTTTTTTATTCACTTTTGATTCAGGAAAAAATCACATTGTAAAATATGTACCTACAATTGTTACTTGGCTATGGTTAAAAAAGAAAGAACACCCACATCCACATCTCTTTTTCCTATCTTTGTCAAAAATGAAGGAAATATTAATCAAGCTATTTGATAAGAGCTTCCCACTCTACACAGTGCCAGGAAAAGGAAATTGAGTGCACATGTGGCTGGAGGCAGTGGCACAGCTGTGACGAGCTGCAGACTTGGTTCAAGACTCATAACATTAGCACCCCTCTCTGCTCCCAACTGACCTAACACACTGCATTATACACAGTGCTCATTTTAACCCAGATGAATGACAGAAGCTGGGATCAGCAGACTCATGAGAAGACCAAGATGCAGGCAGATTAAATTATTTCTTGTTTGGTGAAGCCAGATAATCAAGTAGCCATGGACCCGATGAATCTGGTGAATGATATCCAGTCATGTTTTATGTGGCCTTAGGTAATGAAAATGAAGTTTCTGTGTTTGAAAGCCCTTTTGAAATGTCTCAACTTAAATAAATAACAGCAGGGAGTAGGAAGCACTTCTGTAGGTGCACAAAGACATGGAAAAATTAGGAATTTTTCAACTCTTTATTTTTCCCATTAGTACATCAGGAACAGAAAACTTTAACTCACAGCCAGGGTGTCAAGATACCTTGTGCAAGAATTAAGAGGATCCAGTGCTGCACGAGGAGCTGTGAGAGTTTAAACACCCAAAAGTCTGGGCCATTCTGTGATAGAGTAAATTAATTTTCTACACCTCCATCATCTTTAAATCTGCCATAACCAGTCTCTAAACATTGCAGTTTTCCTCCTATGAACAATCTTGTCTGATATTTGACATTTTGCACCAGGAATCTGGTTTTTTGCTCAAGCCTTAAGGAAATAAACTGGTAGGAGTTTAGCATACATTTTCAGAGGTAGAAAGATTACCAAATTCATGAAGCACTGTTTTACACTGCTGCTGTGGGAGGTGAGCCCTAGCAACAATAAAGCACAGCAATTTTATAACACAGTAGTCATCATTAAGAGTCAGAACATGCACAACTGTACCTTTTCCTACCCTTTTGCACAAAGAGCTCAGTGGATTTTTGTCATGCCAGAATCACGGTTGGTTTATTTTCCAATGCAACCTACTTTCAGTGGAACCTAAGATATGTAAAATGCTGTACTAGCAATTTCAATATTTTCTTAATTGATACATTCCCTTAGAGTCATTCTGCACCACTGGAGCAGATCAAAGAAGATTGGCTTTCACTCTCAGTCCTGCAGCAGAGCCAAAAGAATCCTAATTCCAAGCAGCACAGGAAGATTTCTTAAATGCCATCATTTGAATTTTACTGAGTGCTCAGCTATCAGCACACACTGTTCCCTTTGCTCTCTCTTTTCCCTCTTCCCTCATGAACCATTCCTTTGTCCTTTTGCTTCATCTGCTCTATTACACCTGTTAATAGTCATCTTTCTAAATTTTGTGTTTATTTTTTCCCACTGTGCTGTTGCTTTATTTTCTCTCCTTCCTGCATGCAAAGTCCTTTTTTTTTTTTTTTTTAATCTGCCATTCTTGTCCTGGGTCTATTTTTTTCTTATTTTTAACTTCTCTCTCCTTTCAGCATACCTCTCCCTTTTTTACTCTGCTGCTCTTCCAGTATTTATTGGCAATTCCTGTTTTTCTTTCCCATTGAGCTTGGAAAAGGAGGATTATCTTGGTAACTCTGTAGCCTTGCACAAACACCTGAAGGCCTGGTGAAAAACAGGATTTATTACCATAGCCTTGCAAACACAATGGACCACAGTTCCTGCCCAAGACATTTGCAGTCCTTTTCCCTAGGGAAGGATTTCAAAGACTAGAAGGGAATTTGCCTCACACCAAATGGTCCCTTGAAAATCTCAGGCTAAACACAAAAAGGGCTGATGGGTAAACTGAATTGCTCAGAGATATGGACTGAGGTTGTGGAACAAGGGATAGGAATTACTTGCTCATCTGCCCATCTGGGACATTAATGATGCAACAGGAAAGAGCATCAGATTTTTCCCCCCTATGAAAAGTAAACGAAGAAATTGAAGCAGCATTTGCAATTAGCCTCACAATATGTGCAACAGTCTGGAGTTTCAAACAAGAAAATAGCCTACTTTTTCTTCATCTCTGTTCAGCTGGTGCTTTAATTTTAGGTGATCCTAAAATACCTGCCTTTCAGGGGCAGGCAGCACTGGTGTGATTCCTGTGCAACTCTCCAGACACTTGTGTCCTTAGTTCTGGATTTAGCTTGCAAGTGCTGGATGTGGCCAAAAGATGCTGTGGTCAATTAACATCTGTTCCTGACAACTCTTCAGAAGTCTGCAAAAAAATTACATCACTTCAGATGGGGGTCGAGCCACATGAGGAGTAGCCCCTGAGAAGCCCCTGAGTAGCTCTGTCAGGATTTTTGCAGCATGGAAATCTGAGCAGTGATTTGCATTTCTCTTCTAGTGCATTTTTGTTAATGAGCCATTTTAGTTTCTGGTGTGATTCCCTAAAAAAAAAATGCTATGGACTGACTGTGTCCAACTACAAGGCTGTGATGCTTGATCTCCCTAAGTGTCATTTCAGCACAGTGGGGCTGCCTTTGAACTCCCTCTAGCTTTCTTTTCTGCTAACACAAACAGTAAGGAAGCAGACCTGCATAGCTGAATCATGCTTGTGTGTTTTCCAGGCATCTCCTGAATCCCAGAGCCTGTTCAGAAGAGAAATGTCAGGCACAGCAGGACTCAGTCTGGCATGTGGGTGGAATTACTCAGGCATGGAAATGAAACCTGGGCCTAAGAAGCAGCACTTGATGGCAATGGGATGGGGCTCAGCCTGCAGCTGGAGCTGCAGTTTAACCAGCTGGGGTGGCACAGCATTGATAGAAGGCATGGTACTCCCCATCCTGACTTTTTTTTGCAACTGCTGCAGTGGATATTCTGATGGCTTGACTTCAAGGCTTCACAAAATGAAAGAGGGAGAAATTAACAACTGAATTCACATCTAAAATACTTTAAAGGTGCAAAACAAATGAATTTCTCATGATCTCTTTTTACTTCCGTGAAAGTAGGAAGAAATTGTATTTGTATATTTGAATTTTGAAATGTATATAGGCACTCTGATCCTTGATATTTTGCTATTTATTTTTAATAATGAAAGCAAATTAGAAAAGGAAAGCATCTGTCACCATGCAAGTACCTTTTGAACATGCTCCATACACCTACTAGAAAAAGACAAGCAGTTTTTCCCCACTCTCAAGCCAGGAAGAGAAATACACTCTGGAGCAGGATAAATCTGAAAAGTGCATAATGTGCTCTTATCCTCACATTTCTCTCTCTGCCCAAAGAGAGGAAAAGGCAATATGTGGGCTTTAGAATTTAGCAAGAGATTTCTGTTACACAAGCACTGTTTTCCTCAGATAGATAAATGAAGAGAAAGGAACAAAAGGGTACATGGCCAAGGAGAGAAGAACTTGGGATCACCAGTACCAGCCCCTTCCCACAGGCTCTCCGGCCAGAGCAGTTATCACAAATCTTGCAAATGTTTCTCCAGGAACCCCACAAGCAAATGTGATGTGCACTTCTAAAAACAAGAGAGTCAAAAATGTACTGGTTTGTATAAAGACCTATCTGTGCTTCTTCCTTGTTTGACAGCATATCTCTCTTTAACATTTCATGTTAAATGTCATTTTTGCCATGACAAAACTCTTCTGAATTGATAATGTGCTTTTTTATGCTCCTCCTGATGGACCAAGACCAGCTATGGATCTCAGATGCAAGTGTTTCAATAAAAAAGATTGTCATGGACATCAGAGATTACATAGGGATATAAAATTTCTTGATTACGTTTTCATCTTTAGGCAGGTGCTATGTAGGCAAATGCTGGTGAAACACTGTAAGGCAAACAACAGCAGTATGAATCAGCAGCAGCCATTTTATAGACTATAGCCTAGAGAAAATTGTTCCTAGACTATTACCTACACCCACTTGAATGAATTACCATTGATAATATCTTGGAACACATCAAGAGCAATGTTGATTTTATAACATTAACTGGTAAAAACAGCAATAGGAAAAAAAATTCTTGTGAGTCAAAAAGTAAAGGTCATTTGGTAGTTGGCCTCCTTTCCCTTTCATGTTATCTGTGGCCTTCCCAAAATACTTTATGCTATAATTTGGTCTGGAAGAGTTCCTTTCTTCTGAGGTCTCTCACAGCATCATTATAAGCAAGGGAATAGTTGCCAGCTTCCTGCAGCTCCCCTGGGCTATCTTACCATGTCCATGCTCTCAGTGTCTGACCCTGCTGTCCACAAGAACCTTGGTGTACAAGGGTGAGCAGTGCTGTGTCAGCTCTTTGGATTTCAGCAGTATCCATTCTGCATGTGATTCAGAACCACAGTCTACCCACATATATCTCTCTATATAACCACGCAATCCTGTTTTTGTTATCCCTGCTGTTCCTCCCACCTTCCTTCCTATTGCTTGTGTCATTAGCTTGTCGCACTTAGCCACAAGTAGACTATAAATTCCTCAGGACCTCTTATGCTTCAGTATCTTCTTGCCTAATTGGAGCTACCAGAACACAAGTAGTCACTACAAAACAAACATAGACTTCAACAGCTGGGACAAATAAGATGCATACTTGTAGTTTCAGCCCCTAAGGTCTGATTGACCTAGAAACCCATATTCACTTCAAGCAATTCCTCTTGTGCTTTCTGCTTTAGGTCAGAGTTGAGGCTGGAGCAAACTGAAAGGAAACACAATAAATAAACACAATTATTTAATGATCTGAAAGTCTGGTATATTTACAGTTCCTGGTCAGTTGACAGCTGGATACAATCCAAGAAACAAAAAAAAATGAAGAACAACTGGAAAAAAAAATCTCTATCAGCAGAATGTCCTGAAAGGAAAACAATCCATGTATCATTGCTTCTTTCAACACAGTCTTCCAAAGACAGAAAACTACTATAGCTGCAGCTTATTTCATATTTTCAGGTTTAGATAAGATAGATACAAAAAAGAAGAGGTGAGATGCCAAGAACACGTGCAGTGTCCTCCAGCATCAGCTTTGAATGCAAAAGATTGAGAGTGTACCCAGAGAAGGGTGACCCAAGAAAATGGGTATGCCTACGTGGTAGGTGAGACTGGAGTGCGTTACCAGAGCTCCACGCACCCACCCGGCAGGCTGGGTTGAGCACACCCACTGAGTTGTGCACGCCCACTCACATCTGAGCCACCCCACCTATTCCAGTCTCCTGCTGCACAAAGCACAGCAGCCCATGGCCCCGTGGCCCTCCCCAGTGTACAGGGCACTATGAGGCTGATGGCAGAGCACTTAGACCAGACATGTGCCCAGATCCATCACCCTGCCACCTATGCAGTGCAGAAGAAGTTCTGTGCCTAACACTGAATACAACACAAAAGTAAATCACTACAACACTAGCACAACACTAAACTAAAAAGCACATTAAATTAAACAGAAGAACCCGAAAGTTTGCTGGACTACCACCCTGACCTAGTCCTGGGCTCCCCACTCAGTGCATAGATGTTTCTATGACTAAAAAGTCCCCTACAATGATCTCCCTGAGGCCAGGGTTAGCGAAGAAGAGGCTCTGCCTAAACACTCCGTGCTGTCTGGACACCTCAAGGTACCTGAGGTCCAACCCACAGCTCAGACTCCTGATGGGATCATAGAATGGTTTGGGTTGGAAGGGATCTTAAAGATCATATAGTTCCAGTCCCCCTGCCATGGGCAGGGACACCTTACACCAAGTTGCTCAAAGTCCTGTCCAGCCTAACCCTGGACACTTCCAGGGATGGGTCATCCACTAGTTCTCTGGGAAATCTGTTCCACTCTCACAGTAAAGGATTTCTTCCCAGTATCCTATCTAAACCCACCCTCCTTCATTTTGAAGCCATTCTCCCTTGTTCTATCACTTACATGCCCTTGACAAAAGTCCTTCTCCAGCTCTCTTGTAAGAGAGAAGAGAGTACAAGTACCTTTAGGTACTGGAAGGTGTAGTGAAGTGTCCCAGGAGCCTTCTCCTCCCCAGGCTGAACAGCCCCAGCTCTCTCAGCCTGTCTTCACAGGAGAGGTGCTCCAGCCCTCTGATCTTTTTTGTGACCCTCCTCATGACTTGCTCCATCAGGTCCATGTCCTTATGTTGAGGGCCCCAGAGCTGGGCACACTATTCTGGTTGAGGTCTCACCAGAGCAGAGTAGAGGGGGACAATCACCTCCCTCAACCTGCTGACCACACTCCACCTCAAGGACACAGTTGGCTTTATGGGATTTAAGTGCACATTGCTGCATCATGTCCAGCTTCTCATGAACTAACACCCCCAAGTCCTTCTCAGGGCTGCTCTCAATCTATTCTACGCCCAACCTGTATTTGTGGTTTGGATTTCCCCAACCCTTGTGCAGAACCTGATGGGATTCGTACTTCCAAATATGATGGCAGCTGTGTTTACAGCAATGTCACAGTCAGAGAGGCTTGCGAGTTAGGGTTACTGTAGCTGATGGCTGGGCAGCCTCACACTTCTTTTACTAAAGGGTACCCTAGTTGTTAGGCCACAGGCAGATTTTTAAGAAATCTCACACCTATATCGAAATAAACTTGCACTCAAAGGTCAGCAGAAAGAAGAAACTATCAAGCACTATTGGAGCTTGCAGCAATCTGCAGATCTATTTGAATGTGGTCTGACACAGGCTCTAGACGTTAAGAAAACAACTTCACAACAGCCCTTTGTCTAAATTTCAGCACAGAGTAAGTTATCAAAGCCCATATGCCTTTGACATGGATTTATTTTCTTCTTTGCTCAACAATTTTTACTCTGCTCAGTGTACTTACCCAACCAGCTGCAAACCTCCCCAGAGCTGCAAACATAGTGATGAGTCAGTGTAACGCAGTCTCCAGCTCTTTCCCTGAAAATCTAGCATGCCTACTGATGTTACAGTGTCAAATCAATTTTTGCTCCCTTTCTTTGCTTTCCTTTAGTCCGTTTAGCTCTGATTTACTCTCAGAAATTATTTCTCATAAATGTTTTGCAGCGGTGGAGGTGATGGAAAAGGATTATAGCAGGAGTCCAAGGAAGAAAAACAACTGGAAGAGCCCAAACCTGCCCCATGCTGATGGGCAGCTCTAATGCTGGGGGAAGGCTGACAAGGACTGTGACCCTCAGGCAGCCCCAGCTGCCGGTGCCGGCTGTCCGTGCCAGTCCCAGCACGGCTTCCCTCCCGAGCTGCTCCCCCAGCAGCTGCCCAGCTGCCACGGCTCCGAGAGCGGCTCTTGGCTATCAGGGATCCCTCAGCAGCACACAGGCAGCTCCTGTCCAGCCCTCCCTGTGCCCAGGCAGGATGGACAGCTGGGGCAGGGCACTGGCAATCCCCTCAGCTCCTGCTTCGTGGTCCAGGCCCCCCATGGTGGGCTGCCTTACTCCTCCTGCCAGCAGAGCAGGGAGGCAAGCCAAACGTCCCGGTTTGCCATGGACATCAGTACAACAAGGAGGGCAGGATCTGCACCAGGAGCTTCTCTGTACACTTATATCTACTGCAGGCAGAAGTAAAACCTGCTCTAAGCTGATGTACAGCAACATTGCCTTGAACAGCTCTGAGCTGAAGGAGGAGACACAGGCAGATGTGTCATATATATATCAGAATAAACCTGTGTTCAAGAGTCAACAGGATGATAAGACTCATCATTAAGAGAGAAGATTCTAGCAGGTATAATCATACTATTAATACTACAGTATACTATTTGCCACATGGCTTACATTAGCATATGTTCAAGAACAGCATCACTTACCTCCTTTACCACCAGGAGTTTTTAAAGGGAAGACTCCTTTGTTCCCCCAGTGTACCTGTGCAATGAACAAGCACACTGGACCTTGCAGCCATCTGCAAATTTAACTGAAGATGGTCTGGCTGAGCCAAAGATGAGGGCAGTACCCAACCCTCTATCCAGATGTTCTGAGGGGTCCTCAGGGGATCATATCACAGATTTCTGTCCTTCCACCATCCTTCTAATGGGATGACAAGAGTTTGAGTGTGAGGTTTCAGCTGAACAGCAATTGGAAGTCAAGTTAGGCCATATACAAGACATCTGCAGTTCTCAGAAAGCATTGATAGTCCAAAGCTCTCTGCACAGTAACTTCAACCCTTTAGAGAAGAAGAGGTCTCAATAGAGGTAAACAGACTCTTACTGGTGTTAAGTTTCCAAGAGTTAGACTCACAATTCCTACAGTCACAGATGTGATTCACAAATATTTCTCATTTTCTGATTTTTTTCTGACTGAGCCCCCGAACTCCAACATATGATTTCAAGGAAGGAGAGTTGTGCACTGCTCGTTCACAACCCACCCCAGCCACGGTGCCCATAAAGTGACAGTGCTACACATACTCAGCAGGGCCACTGTTGCCATATTAGACATTGAACCATGTGTTTAACATTTCTAAGTCACTTTGTCCGCATCTGCACTATAATTTTGTCGTACATCATAAATGCAAAATGAGTTTCATTTCTTGTCCCTACACCTTTGGTTTATTGCATTTACATAAAGCTGTCAAACATTTATGAGCATTTTTACACCTTTATGAAATTAATTTCTTCAACAACCAAGGAGATGACATTTCTGAGGTAATACTGCTATTTCCCAAAACCTATTTTCTGGTGTCTTTGGCCTCACTGAAGTGGCACATTTTTCATTAAACTTAGCAGGACATGAAGTCGTTAAGGTGACAGTAGTTTGCCATTATAGCTGTTGTAGCAGTGCTGGTAGTGACTTCACCCTTGGGTCATCTGAGGCAATTATTAAGTAAAGTGTCAAGAGATATTGAATGACTTAGAAAACTTAGAATTGCCTTGCTGTAAGTACCTCTTCTACTCAGAGAGCACAGAAAGCTGACCTTCATAGCTCAACTCAGCTGGAAAAAGAGACAGAGCTACAGAACACAGCAGCCATCACAGCCAAAGATGCTAAGGTATCCTGTCTTTCCCCTCCAGTATTCACCGTGAACTGAATCTTTTGTTACTCCCAGCAACATGTTTTCATTCTGATTTTCATCTACTCTAGTGATTAAAGTTGCCTGCTAACCCTGAGGACTCTGCTGATCTCCCTGAGTGTCACAGCCTGTCATCAGCTTCACAGTCGCTTTTGTACAGTGGGGGAAGGCTGGATGCAGAAACAACAAATAACCTAGAGAAGCATGGAGCAGCCTGCTAATAATATAAAGTCTGTCTGTTTCCTTCCCTGTACAGCATTTAAAATTATTGGATGAATGAAAACCTTTTAAAGAGATATGAGTCTTATCTGTGAACCAGTGAGCAGTGGATCTGGGCATTTTTCAGACTGAAGTCCAAAATCAATTTGCAGGTGAGAGAAAAATAATTTTAAATTCACTACACAAAGTCTCTGAAGAAGCCTGGAGCAATACAGAGCTACTGATATCCCTTCATACTGTCTGAACTGGCCACATAAATTACAGGCCAAACTGTCTAGCAATGTGCCTCAAGGTGATCATTTCACCTAGGCTTAAAAGGACACTAATTTTTATCATATTAAAAAAATAACATTTTGCAACTGCTTTATAAAAGTTGCACGAGTACAACAAACACAGGGAAACCCAGAAACATCAACAACTCTGTAAAATTTAC
Source organism: Trochalopteron elliotii (assembly GCA_024734555.1). Lineage (NCBI taxonomy): Eukaryota > Metazoa > Chordata > Aves > Passeriformes > Leiothrichidae > Trochalopteron > Trochalopteron elliotii. The sequence continues at coordinate 4,530,322 of JANPWX010000699.1, read as the reverse complement.
ATAATCTAACCCTGTATTTTTGGTTGTAATGAACTTTTTAAAATTATTGCAGTCAATATAAGCTAGAACTGTCACAATCCAATCTTAAAATTTGCAGGGGTTCTTTGAAGAGTTTTTTTCTGTCAGCATTCCTGACTCATTATATTTTGAGACTGGTGAGGAACTCCATTTTTGAATATCACTTAGAATCGAAGAAGTCCCATGCACTTCACTGTGACAAGTACAAAAGACAGCTGAAACTAAACTCTGCAGGGCAGAAATCGTGCATGTTGTACTATAAGTAAATTACTTCAGGCAAGATCTTGTAATTCATCAGTTTAGGGCTGATGGCAGGCTTCTGTATTCTTTTATACATAAAAAAACCCCAAATTCTTGTCAGTCTGTAACAGTAATTGTGGAAATCTTTTATTCTGGAAGACAAG